>JADBJO010003381.1:0-195000 GCA_016801955.1 Conus betulinus
TCATGCTGTGGTCTGTTGTTTTTTACTTCAGCTCTTTTGCATTACTGTTTTAATTACATATATGATGAAATCCTGCCATGTTTTTCTCTCTCACATGAACACATGCCTACACATACACTCTTCTCTCTCTCCTCTCTCGTTCCTCTCTCTCTCTCTCCTCTCTCTCTCTCTCTCCTCTCTCTCTCGCTCTCGTCCTCTCTCTCTCTCTCTCACACACCACACACACACACACACACACACCACACACACACACACACACACACACACACACACACACACACACATACACATGCGTTTGCATTTGTACATACTTGCAAACTATAACATGAATGTAGACATGCATGTACATATACAGACACATGCACCCAATTCTGAGAGACAGATCATAGCTCTGTACACTGGCACAGTCTTCCCTCTGACATTAAAAAATATTGTTGAAAACAGTACTGACAGTGTAATGTAATACAAACTGGTATTACACAATACATTGCCGTGCAAAACAAAATGAAAAAATGATAGAAAAAAGTTACCACAGGGAACAATGAAATATCAGTACCTCAACCAGGCATTCATTGACTGGGTGAGGAAGAGAGGTTTGCGGTCACGGTAAAGATGGACATACTGACGTCGGAAATTGTCAGCATACTGTAGTACAAGCTGCTCTTTGGGCAGATTGTCTTTGTAAGATGGTGGAAATTCAGCCGGGTCAAACACCTCTTCCCTGGTATCATGTGCACACACACACACACACACACACATACACACACACACACACACACACACACACACACACATATCTTCATTTACACTTGTAGAGCCACTCACGTTTTCAGCTGACCAACAACTGCATTAGTCTAAAGATGCATAGATACATGATGACAATATATGATTTTGATATAAGTAAACTTAATTATTGTTTTACAAATAAAAGTTAGGTTTCTTTTCTTTCTTTTGCTTTTCAGGAGCTGATGATGAAATTCAACTAGTGTTGTTCATACATATTTATGTAAAGACATGATCATTACTATACTTTCCTTTTTTTGTCCTAGTTTCTGTCCCGTCCTGTCACCTGAATGAATCTCAGTACTGCATTTAGCATGCCTTTAAATTTGCCTTCCTGATTATCTCAATGGTTTGCTGTTTTTGGTTTCACATTTGTGCATTTTAGATGAGTGTGTGTGTGTGTGTGAGAGTGAGAGAGAGAGAGAGAGAGAGAGAGAGAGAGAGAGAGAGTGAGAGAGAGAGAGAGAAAGAGTGTGTGAGTGTCTGTGTGTGTGTATGGGTGTGTGAGCGCACATATGTTTTACCCATGTGTGTGTGTGTGTGTGTGTGTGTGTGTGTGTGTGTGTGTGTGTTGTACACCCTTTGCCCATGTGAGTATGCTCTCTGTGTATGTGTGTGTGTGTGTGTGTGTGTTTGAAGATGTATTTGCAAGTTGTCCACTTGTTAGTTGGACATTATTTATGAATTCTTTTCTTTGTTTTTGGTTTTGGTTTTGTTTGTGTGTGTGTGTGTGTGTGTGTGTGTGTGTGTGTGTGGTGTGTGTGTAAGTGTTGATCATAATGTTGAATGGATTGCATGCTGAGCTCTTATCACTTACCTAGGAGGTATAGCCCTGATATGCCTCCTCATGTTTGGTTTGGCTATAAACAATATAAATTTAATCAAACTTAGGGGGTACAATATCACATAATCCACATTATTAGCATTGTTGTTGTTGCTGTTGTTTATTGTTACCATTCATATTCTACATGTTCTCCTTCCAAACACTTATGGTTATTCTGTTTGGTTCTCTATTGCCTATCAGTGATGAATGAATTGAACATTTCAGTATGCTGGTACTGTATAAGATATGTATGATCGCTAACAAGTTACTTTTTTTTTTTTCTTTAAAGTGAAAATCACTTACGGTTTGGGTGGTTCGGGGGGACTGACAAACATTTTGTCAAGCTCTTCCTTCAGCGCTTCGGCATCTTCGGACAACACCTTCCTCCTCACCCTCTGCCTTTTCACCCTCTTCGCCTGCTTCTCCCTCTGGCTTTTCCTTCGGTCGCCCTTTTCTTGATCAGTAGATATATCGGCAGGATCTGTTTTGATCTCAGGCTCGGGATTTTGTTGGTGTCTGTTTCAGTCTCCATTTTCAACTCGTGGACCGACTAACAGCCTCCCAAAAACAATCTACGTCTGCTTAGCAACTTGTAACAATATAGTTCCACATTTGTAAACCTATCACAAATGACATTCCGTGGTTGAATTATAGAATTTTTTACTGATTGAAATATTACATGTTTGAAAGAAAACTCTGTGTAAAGTATTCCATCTCTGTCTCCTTTTCAATGTATAGTACTATTTATTTTTTGACGCGCATGGATATAGTTTTTGTCCCCCTCTTGAAGTGCTTTCCCCCTGATAGAGCAGAATAGCCCACCCCTTTCAACATCTGCTGAGGCATGTCAGGGTGTGTTTTATCTCTACTAATACTATTTGCTCGTGTTCTCCTATGGAAATTCCTCTGTTATCAATATAAACACTTTCTTTCAATCTCTCCATAGAGCACCGTCCCACTGATTTGTTTTCAATCGCTTCATTTCTGTCCGTGTATGTGCAACGTAAAGAAATGAACCGAGGTTAGAGACTGGTGCCTGATCAACAAGCAGCAGCCCATTTTTTTTTTTTATCATCAAAATTAAAGTAAGATAAAGAATGTGAGCTACAGCAATGTTTTGAAGATGACTGGTTGCTTTAGAACGCAAGAGTTAGCAGCTCATCTGCTGAAGGCCGTCATTCACTGGATGACTAACAATATTCTGATGATCTTGTCACGTATGAAAGACCGTTTTATTACCATCACAATGCCAAGAGCCGTGCCCAGCATACACACACACACACACACACACACACACACACACACACTGAGAGAGAAAGAGAGGGGGGGGGGGGGGGGGGATCAGTCCGGGGCCGTTCAGGTGATGCCACCTATTCTCACACACACAACTTATTCTCACACGAAAAAAGCATACCACTTGGACTCAAATTACACGAAAACTGTTTTTTGCAGTACTTTATGTACATCTTCGCAAATTGCAGTTGGAGAACACTGTTTTTCTTCTTCTTCTTTTTCTTCTTCTTCTTCTCTTCTTTTTTTTTTTTTTTTTTTTTTTTTTTTTTTTTTTTTTTTTAAATTTTTTTTTTTTTTTTTTTTTTGTGGTTTTTTTCCTTTTGTCTTCCCTTTTCCTTTTTTTTTTATTTTTTTTTTTTTTTTTTTTTTTTTTTTTTTTTTTCATTTTTTTACGCAAAATGTACCCCTTTTACCACGCCGGTCGTACTTTCATCTTGTGAATCTAGCTGCGCTAAAAACACACTCGATTGACTTTTCGCCACGGTGGCTAATGTGGCGAATATAGCTCTTATCGTGTGCGTTGGTGTAGTCACCATGGCGAACCTAACAAAAGATATCACCAAAAAAACACAAACAAAAAAAATGGACGTGTTCTTTATCTTGTTATTGGAACAAGATTTACCTACTTATTCATTATTCATTGTTTCCTATTCACTGCCTCATTTGATTTCCTTTTATTCCAGTCAAACCAAGCTTATCTGTATTTGTTTCTGTTCGTCTGCGCGTTTGTTTGACTATGTTTCAAGGTTTTAAAAAAAAAATGTGTCAGTCTCAAATAATGTCAGTTTTTGTGCTCTTACATTTCTACTGTTGTTGTTGTGGACATGTGTCAGATATAGGATATTATGAGCAAGTATGGAACATCCTGTTTTTGGGAGTGTCTCCTTGTTTGTTTTGTGTGCTCTATGCTGGTATTCCTGCTGGACAGTTTGGTATTGTAAGCAGCCATTGTTTGGAGTTATGGGCGCGTAATGTACTTCATCATGGGAGCAAGAGTTATCTGTCATTTATTGTTTTATTTTACCTTGAGTCAGTCAACAATTTGGGATAGGGATAAAGGGTGGCTAATCCATACATCAAGAAGATTCATTCGTTGCTGTAACTATCAGTAACGCAGAGAAGCTGTACATTTCGCTCGTGAACGATCGTTATTGAGTCTACTTACATTTATGTGTTTCGTGTCGTGTTGTCGATGTGACTTTATGTTTGTAACTTTGTTTGAGTGTGTTGTATAGAGCATTTTCTTTTTGCTGCAGAAATTCAATTCGTTTGTCATGGAAAAGATTCATTTCGTCATTATTATGTTTATGCTATTTTGTTTGGGTAGTCTGTTTTATTATTTTTAATGGCCATGCCGCCGTTTTGCGATCTTTGTATTGTTGTGATAGGCTATTCTCCAAAGCAAATGTGTACATTACTGTGTAAAGAAGCTGGTTATTCCTTTCCAGTTATATGGCAGTGCGATACAAAAAGTTATAATCCTTCTTGTATGATAACATGGCAAATATTACGATATCCTCTTTGAATTGTCAGGGACTAGGAGAGACACTCAGAAAAGAAGGGATGTTTTTCCACTATCTTAGGAAAAAGTCCCACAACATTTACTGTTTGCAAGACACCCATTTTACCCCCAAATTAGAAAAATATGTTACATCAGAATGGGGTTATACATGTCTCTTTGCCTCTTATAGACCCAATGCAAGAGGTGTAGCTGTGCTGTTTAATAATAATTTTGAATTTAAAATCAGCAATATTGATAGGGATGTTTATGGTAACTACATTATATTATCCCTAAAAACCATGGATAAAAATATATTGTTAGTAAACTTATATGGACCGAACGTAGACAATCCCGATTTTTATATTAATTTAAAAGAAAAAAATAATAAACTACCAAGGTCACGATTTCATAATAGTTGGTGACTGGAATTTAGTTCTTGATCCATATTTAGATTACAACAATTACAACAAACATAAATAACCCTAGGGCTAAAGATGCTGTGGAAAACATGATATTAGAATTAAGTCTCGCAGATGTGTGGAGGGAGAGTAATAATCCGCAAGTCAAACGATTTACTTGGCGAAGAAATTCTCCGTTAAAACAAAGTCGTTTAGATTATTTTCTAATTTCAGAGAGTCTTATATGGAACTATGAAGACTCGGATATCATTCCAGGATATCGATCCGATCATTCTATGATTTTACTTTATTTCTTTTTTTGCTTCTTAGGTGACACCTTTGGTTGGTTTTTTTGAAAACTCAACAAACATACTATGGTATTACACACCAGCCTTTTTCTGGGATAGCATTCTTCTTAAACCGAAAAGGCAGAGGAGTCAAATTACCACTTTCCGCGGTCACTGAGGAGAAACAATCAGGTTTCGAAATACGGTATATGACCAGGAGTTATATGTTCGTGAGCTTCCTCCCATTGGAGATGTCTCCCCCTTTGGAGACTATAAGCTTGCTGAAGGTTTCATTTTGAGAAGCATTTATTATGCCCCATTCACCCACTCAAGCACATACTGTTATTTAGGCAGAATGATCTACCACTACAGATATGAATGCTTATCACCCCCTATTTCTACTACAATCTAAGACATAAGAGCAAGCTTTGTTTATAATCAAATATATATATATATATATATGACAATTCGAAAAGAATAACAATATTTCGGCCCCTTAGGTCTTCTTCAGGGCAGTTTATAAACTGGCAAAGTAATAATCCAACCTCAGCAACTCAAAATGACACACACACACACAAAAGAAGGAAAAATGCTCACCTCACTCTGTCTCACATAGCTAACTTAACAGATAAATAAATATATATGTTCATACATACATAACTGAATGAATGAGGTGAGAGGGTGTTAACTCACCCAGTCATTTTTGTAATCTGTTAATCATTCATTTCTCTTTTATATCTCGATGTCTTCACTGCATATCTCTCTCTCTCTCTCTCTCTCTCTCTCTCTTCTCTCTCCTCTCTCTCTCTCTCTGTGTGTGTGTGTGTGTGTGTGTGTGTGTGCCATACGTGTAAATATGGTTTACGGTAACCATGGGGATCTCTTCTTGATCCTTTACTTTTTTCAATTTCATCATCATCATGACTCTGCTCTGCATCCAATTTTGCTGTGAGTTGCTCATTTGCCGATGATAAATCTGCATTCTAACCACTGTTTCTGGCAGGCTTTGACATCCACGTACCAGAAAATATAAACAGTCTGGTCAAATGGACGAAATCAATCACATGTCCCTTAACGCTAAACTCAATGCATGTCTGTAACTAGAGGACAAAAACGTTAATACATGCAGCTGATTGTTTCCCATATGTTTGTTTCTGATATAAAATTGAAGAAGTGTCAAAAAACATAAAGTTCTGGGCATGGTTATTGACACAACTTATGGTCCCGACCTCTTCATTAACCACCTGTGCAATTATCGTCCCAATTATTTTAAAACTGTCAAAGATAAAAACAGTTCCTGAAAACACACAATTTGGGGGGGGGGGGGGGGGGGGGGGGGGGCGGGGGACACCATAATTAAAAGGCAAATATTTATGACCACTATTGAAATCAAGTTAGTTCTGTTATTTGAAAATGATGACATGAGTGCTGAAGAAAATTGTTCAACACGCTGAAGGCCTATGGTTTTTTTTGTTTTTTTTTGTTTTGTTTGTTTGTTTGTTTTGTTTTTGTTTTTTTGTTTGTTTTGTTTTGTTTTTGTTTTTTTTTAAGTAGTATATATTAGGATCATTTGCATCAAAACCTTTGGCAAAGTCTACGGAGAGAGCACCGGTAACCTTGCTATGATTATATCGGAGAGTCAGTTACCAGTTATGTTCGATCGTCAGCGCTGTGTGGCAGGAATGGTATTCCTAAAACCCAGATTTGATTTTGATAAAACAAGCCCTTGTCCTAGGAGATTTGAATGTGCATGTGCTGTTTGAAAGGTTTCGACAGAGTAATAAAACGGATACAGGTCTGTAGCCTAACTTGAAGGCGAGAGAGAGAGAGAGAGAGAGAGAGAGAGAGAGAGAGAGAGGGCGGGGGGGGGGGGGGGGGGGGGGGTGGGGGGGGGGGGGGGGGGGGGGATGCTACGTTTTCGTTGAGGCATTTTTCAGTACGCAAAAAACTGGTGCAAAAACCAACAAACGATATATCTACTGGGGGGGGGGGGGGGGGGGGGGTAAAAACTGGGGGTGGGGTGGTGGGGTATCAGTTCACCACGCTGAGACGAGGGTTGTGTGGAGACCCACAGTAACTGCTACTGTGCCAACCACGTTTTCGTTGAGTTCATTTTTTCAGAACGCAAAAACTGGTGCAAAAAACAACAAACGATAATATCTACTGTGCACTCCGTTCCTAGGCTGAATTAAAACTACTGTGACCGCTGTGAAAAGTATCAGTTCACCACGCTGAGAAGAGAGGTTGTGTGGAGCACAGTATCTACGCTGCTCATTGTGCCAACCCACTATACCTTCTCCTTACACCAAAAAGACACCCACCAGCCCCATGAAAAAAAAAATACCGCAATCACCACCACTTCCCCTCACCTTCCCCCTTCTAACATTGTTCTTCCCTACTTCTCTCCAAAATGACAAAGTTTTTTTTTTTTTTTTTTAAGGTAGTAACGGACAGGGATCGGTGTGTGTGGGGGGGGGGGGGGGGGGGGGGGGGGGGGGGTAAGGTGTGTACAGATTGCGACTGAAAACATCTTGCCAGTGATCAGTGATGGTATCAAAAAAAAAAAAAAACAACAACAACAAACAAACAAAAAAAAAAAGGACAGAGATAACGAGGTGTTCGGTGTTAAAACACGACACCAAAGCGACCGGTTTCATCTTTGTAGTAACCTTTATTTCATTATGTGATTAATTTTCATTTGTTGAAGTGTGTATTGCATGCTATTTTTTTTTTTTTTTTTTTTTTTTCTGAATGGTTCACATTTTCTTTTCTTTTGGATGGCGTCGTTATACCATGGTGTGTTCTATCTTTCGTTGTTACACGTTTTGAACTTTAGGACCCGTTCTGTATCTGCCACCCCTTTGTGATCGACTGGCCTTGAACTTTAGGACCCGTTCTGTATCTACACCCCTTTGTGATCGACTGGCCTTTAATAAGGTGAACTGAACTGAATTGGCACAGATCGATCAAATTATCATGAGTATAGAACATTGATATGCTCTCTCTCTCCACTCAAATCGATTAGAATTTGTTTTGTTTTGTTTTAATCGGGCTCAGAAGATTTCTTCAAACTTATCTGATAGTCAAAAACAATATAGTCATCTTTAAAGAAAACGCAACACATTCTCAGTCCCAGTCATCTCTGTCCACAACATCTTTTCTCTTGTTAACTACCTTAGTCTGCATGTTTTCCCTCGTGATGTCGGCGCTGTGTTACTTAATTCTAGTACGCTAAATCCTTATCCTCAACTTGTTGGCTCAGAATCAGGGTTCTGTGTATGCTATCACGTTCAATCAAGCATAGGAAACAAAGTCATCATAGCCAACCTATCATAAGTTATCCAAATTGTTCATGTTAAACTTGTGACCCGCAAATATTTTGGTATGTATTTAAATATTTGTAATTAGCTTTACTTTCAATCAAAGTATTATTAATATCATTGAAATTTACAGTGATTCTAATAACTTTTTCAAATTTTATATTCCTATAAATAAATTCAATTATTTATATCTACTTACTATAAATATACACAAAACGATATAATATTTTCACAATAGTTATTTCCCTTACCTCAAAATAATTGTTTCCCTTTATTCATTCCTACGGACATGAATTTATTAGGTTTTCATAATTCCTTGTGTGTGTATATGTGTGTGTGTGTGTGCGCGCGCGCGTGTGTGTGACGTGTGTTTGTGTGTGCATAGGCGCGTTCGGACATGTGTGTGTGTGTGTGTGTGTGTGTGTGTGTGTGTGTGTGTGTGTGTGTGTGTGTGTATGTGCATGCTTAGCGCGCGCGGACGTGTGTGTGTGTGCATGTGTGTTGGTGAGAGAGATAGATACTCTGTCTGTGTGTGGGGACAGAGAGAGATGAGGGGGGGGGGGGGGGGGGGGGACAAGGGAGCGGGAGGCCGTTTAAAATGTATGTGTGCCTGTCAGCTGAAACCTTGTTTGGCCTTGTCAGCGTGGTCTGTGTGACTGAGGTGTGTGAGCGTGAGAGCGCGCACCATCTGTGCTAAACACACACACACACACACCACACACACACACACGGCGCGCGCGGGGTGTGCATACGAACACGGGCGCGTGTGCGCTTTCTCCTCAAATTTAGTCAAGTCAGTCAAGTGCGTTTGGTCACCATCGCACAAAGTGGCATTACATCGAGCTTCTTTGCTTTGAAAGTCTGCGTCAGTGTCTGCTGCGGCGACAGCACGGAGTTTAACCAGTCGACCAGTACTGGCGTTAGCTTTCATTATGCGGGCTATTCTTTTTTTTTTTTTTTTTTTTTTTTTTCTGTTCGTTCCCTGCATCGCTGCGGCCTGAATGGTGTGTCTTGGGACAGTCAGATACTGCCCTAATCTTCGCGTCTTCGTCATTTCTATGTCAGTGGATTTAGATGAGACTGCAAACATTGAATATAGCCCACTGGCGGCCTGCTCGTCGTCTTCACTACATGAATGGCGGCAGGACTGAAAGAAAAAAAAAATCTGGCGATGAGTGTAGCACAGTTTAACAGATTCCATTGGCTCAAATACTCAGTGACAAGTGCTTCATATGTTCACAAGGTAAATGCTCACAACACGTGACAAATGCTCACAAGATAAATGTTCACTTGACACATGTTCTTATGTCCATCCCTACTAGAGACTACGGATAGTTCGTGGAAGCGGAGACTACGTCACCGTGTGTGCGTGAGAGCACGTGGTGTATGTACTATATATACAGGCGTGTGTGTGTGTGTGTGTGTGTGTGTGTGTGTGTGTGTGTGTGTGTGTGTGTGACACAGACCAACAACAACACCTGAATCGAAGTTTTTCAGCTCGCTAAACTGAAGGTATTAGCTGTTTAGAAAAGGAACGTACAACCCTGAGGAAGGCTGGATCTCAAGGCCCAGCGACGATGAAATGCATCATTGAGTTATAATTATCATTTATACCAACTGAGTGTCGATAAACAGCGAGCCGACTGACGTTACACAGATTGATAATTATCACATAAACGCTCAGATTTACAAGGGAGTATACTCTAGCCGTGGCCGGTTGGAGGGGAGGAAATCATCGAGGGTGGGGTTGGAGCGGCACAGAAACAATGAAATGACCTAGTGCATTTCATGCGCAGAATGTTGAACCTGCGCAGGTAATTTCATGTCCGGGCATAAAATGACTGGGAGTATATTTTCAGGGTGGCCTGTTCACCGTGGCATGTGGCAGAAAGTGGAAAATACTATTTCACTGAGCTTTTGTAGTCTGCTTTTCATCTGGTCTGGTTTGTAACAATTCGGCTAACACAGTGTCCACATGCATTCAGCACCCCGCCCAAAAAGCTGCATAGATTTTGAAGGAACTAAGCTGGGTTTCTTTCATATAGTCCATTCGTCAGTTTGAAATGCACCGCAACCGATGCGACGCACGCCGAAGCCAAAAACAGCCGATCGATACAAGTCAATTTCAGTCCAGATTCATCCTTCCACATTCCACAAAGCGACTGCAATATTGACATCTCTGTCACTGTGTGAAGGATCTTCGAAAAGTACACAAATAAAAAACATTGAAAAAAAAAAGGAAAGAAAAGAAAAGGAAAAAAAATCTACCACCACCACCATTTACCCACTCACTTTTCAACTGAACCTGGGAAACCCTTGACACAAGTGTCAATGGTCTCGGCCTGCACAGCTCCTTGGGCGGCAGGGAGTTCCAGTCTGTGATTGTGCACTGCAGTAAGCCATAGCCTGTCTGTTCTGCATCCTGCAGCAGATCTGGGTCAACTGGGAGTGCTAGCGGCGAGTCTGGCTTTCACACAGTTCGGTGCTCAACAGGCTGACCAGCGTTTTGGCATTCACAACAGCCCATCAGTATACGCTATGACATTTAGGATACGCTATACATTAGGCTACGCTATGACATTTAGGATACGCTATACGCATTTAGGAAACCATGACTGAGACCTGCACTTCGGATAAAATATTAATCAACAAATGAAAAAAAAAAATGATATCAAATGGAACCGGTAGGCCTAACCCTTTAACAACAAAGTGAATGAGGGAAAACGCGCCCAAATTAAATCAGATATTATACCGTCCCGTTCTGTCGACATAGCCCACTACTAAAGTGATAAAGGACCGACGAAGACGTGTGCTAAAATAGAAGCCTAGAACAGCAACCCGAGGATCGACCCATCGACATCTAAATCGCGGAAGTTGTTTCAAATTACGACTGTCGTTTCACTCAGGGTTTCACTCGCGCTGAGATTTTCTTTTTCTCTTTAAAAGAAAGCACGCCAGAGACAGTGACACGCAACATAGGAAAATATTCACGCTTGAGGAGCACCGACTGTAGATATGTAGACCAGCGGCCAGGGAGCGTGTAATTCGCCTGCACTCGGTTGAGTGAACTGTAAACATATGACGTTCCTGCCGCCACAGCGTGGACAGTCCACTATCAACACACGTCTGTGCAACGATTTCCTGCCCTGTGCCAACAGGTGAATTCCGGGTGCAAGGAATTTCACAGAAATCGGAGAATCACGCAGGCTGACAGACCGGGGGCTAGGAGAAGGGGGGAGGGGGCATGGGTGGAAAGCGGAGGAAAGGGACAGAACGCGCGGTAGGGGAGAGGGGGAGAGAAGCTGGTCACGGGGTGGAAAGGAGAACAGGGGAAGGGGGAGGAGGGGAACATAGCGGGGCAAGAAGGAGTGGGGACAGGAGGGGGAGAGAAAATGGGCACGGTGGAGAGGGGGGTTCGCTGAGGTAAGGGGGGGGGGGGGGGGGGAGGGGGAGGGGGAGGGGACGGATGGTCATGTCTCATATGGCTCCGCAAGCTACCCCAACACATCGGTATAACTTGTGCAAGTTATGACCATTTCACGGAGTTGTAGACATGGCCATCCAAAAAAAGCGCCGATCAATATTCAGAAAGAATGAAAATCCGCTCTGTCTAGAGATCCAAGGTAAATTATTTTGTCTTTAAAGCCGAGAGGTCAAAAAGTGAATTCTTTCTATTAAAGTTCAGTCTCTATTTTTCCCCCATGAAGCAGAAATGGTGACACTCTTTGGTAGGTGAAGCGCTCAGAGTTCAGTTTCACTTTCCCAGCTTCTGGCGTGTAGACTACCGGTATGTAACATCAACAACGGTTAATTTTAGCTTCTCTCGGATCGCTTACCGAGTGGGAAAAAATAACAAGTAAGGTTAAAAAAAAATCAAGAGAGGAGTAAGAGCTGCCTTTTTCAACTCTCTCTCTCTCTCTCTCTCTCTCTCTCTCTCTCTCTCTCTCTCTCTCTCTCTCTCTCCTGGCTACTTCTTTCAGCACCGTACCAACAGATGATGATCTAGATGCATTAAATATTCTTTTCTCTGAATAAACAAGATCAAGTTTTTAAGGCATCCCCTATGTTTATAGTTTCGAGAAATACCATACCATGTTATATTAACGTAGCTTTTGTAGTGTTTAAACAAGACTTTCCACTTGTTCTGATGTGCAGAATTCCTTATACCCTAGCAAAGCATGCATTTATCAATACAAAACAAGCCTAACGTACTCTGGACCATATATTTGGAAGTCGCTTCCAACTCGTCCACAAAATACGAATTCGCTTCAGACATCTCAAGAAACACTAAACATCTTTTGTCTCATTCAAGAAATTTGAGTCTTTGAGGGAAAATACACACACACACACACACACACACACACACACACACACACACACACACACACACACACACACAATCAATCCACAAGGTCTTCTGATAGGCATAATTCAAATACACCATTCCGTTCAGTCCCTTCCCCCACCACACTTTCCTATTCACACCCCATCCCTTGCCCCCCCCCCCCCCCCCTCTCTCTCTCTCTCCTCTCTCTCTCTCTCTCTCTCTCTCTCTCACCCAACACTTGACCTCTCCTCTCTCTTTTCTCTCTCTCTCTCTCTCTCTCTCTCTCTCTCTCTCTCTCTCTCTCTCTCTCTCAGAATCTCGTGTTTTAAGTCACTGTCATGTTTCCGATGGAGTTTCTGAAATAATAGAATCTTTGTAAAACACATAGAGGAGATGGGAAAGATTGCATCTCAGAATTACAACAATTCAGTGAATCAAGTAGTATTCATAAACATTGAAAAAATGCACGTACATACACACACGAACGCGCGCACGTACGCACAAACTCACACACACACACACACACACACACACACACACACACACACACACAGACAGAGAGAGAGAGAGAGTAGAGAGAGAGAGAGGAGAAAGAGAGAGAAGAGAGAGTAATATCCTTAAACGGAGAAGTTGCTGTATACACACTTAGACACGCGACATCTACGCACACTGCACTGACATCACACACACACACACACACACACACACACACACACACACACACAGAGAGAGTTTCCTGAGTGAGAGGAGACAGAGAGAAGAGCCCGAGAGAGAGGGAGAGAGAGAGAGAGGAGAGAGAGAGATTCTTCCTTAGGCCGGCGATGTTGCTGTATCGAGGTTAAGCGTCGACATCTACCATACGTGAATCATCCCATGAAACAAGAATAAATGACATTGCTCACAGTGCACAGGAACTGCCCTGTTCCTGCTGTGAGTCACACAGGGCGCCGCCGTTCTGAAATTCCAGCTTGTAAATCTAAACAAGTGGGGTAGTTTTTGCTCCCATAAGGAAACCTATCACAGAGTAACTTTTATTCAAGACTGGCACAGCCTTTTAAACTTGAATAAAGTCAGACAAATACAAAGACGAACAATCTAATAGTGGGGGGAAACAAAAGCGCAGGCCAACAACTAAATTGTCTTCATAGTAATGACTTGGCAAAAACTTTGAACTTTAGGGAGGGGGGGGGGGGGGGGGGGGGGGGGTTGAAGGTTGAAGATGTAAAAACTGGAAACATGAAATTAAGAAAATATATTACAGATATGAAAACTCTTCACTGGCTGCATAAGGGAACCACCGCAATCCCTTTTAAAGGCAGATATATTTGTATTGCCTGCTCCGAGGCAATACAAATATAAGGGATTGCGGTGGTTCCCTTATGCAGCCAGTGAAGAGTTTTCATATCGTAATATATTTTCTTAATTTCATGTTCCCAATTTTTACATCTTCAACCTCCTGCCGCCACCCCCCCCCCCCCCCCCCCCCCCCCCCCTCCTTAAGTTCAAAGTTTTGCCAAGTCATTACTATGAAGACAATTTAGTTGTTGGCCTGCGCTTGTTTTTCCCCCACTATTAGATTGTTCGTCTTTGTATTTGTCTGACTTTATTCAAGTTTAAAAGGCTGTGCCAGTCTTGAATAAAAGTTACTCTGTGCTAGGTTTCCTTATGGGAGCAAAAACTACCCCACTTGTTTACTGTTTATTGTTTACTGTTCCCTGCCTCATTTCATTTCCAATTAAGTAAAAGACAGTAAATGTGTTTTGATCAGGACAAGAAAAAGTACGAATGAAACGTCGATCAAATTTTCGCAATATCAAGAGGATCAAGTGTAGTGTGTTACTCTGTTTTTGTGGGCGACCACGGTATCAGATTTTAAGATTTGGTAGAAAAGCTGTTCTTACATTATTAAATGGCAGAACCCTATCAAAGAGTGCGATTTGATTGGCACAGAACATGGCAAGATGACCAGGTCACACTCCTATGGGCATACCAGGGGTCTTCGATCAGTGCACTGTGTGTGTGTCTCTGCGTGCACGCGTGCACACACACACACACACACACACACACACACACACACACACACACACACACACACACACACACACACACACAGAGAGAGAGAGAGAGAGAGAGAGAGAGAGAGAGAGAGAGAGAGCTATCCACCTGTACCTCTATTTATCTGTATGTCTGTCTGTGTGTCTGCCTATCTATCTATCACCGCGTGCGCGTGCGCGTGCTGTGTGCGTGTGTGTGTGTGTGTGTGTGTGTGTGTGTGTGTGTGTGTGTGTGTGTGTGTGTGTGTGTGTGTGTGTGTGTGTGTGTGTGTGTGTGCGTGCGTGCGTGCGTGCGTGCGTGCGTGCGTGTATGCGTGTGTGTATGTTTGTGTGTGTGTGTGTGTGTGGTGTGTGTGTGTGTGTGTGTGTGTGTGTGTGCGCGCATAAAGGAACAAAATTGTGGGCAAGAGGTTTGTTTCTTACGATGATAATTCTACCATAAAAAGGGGGAAAAGTGATGGACAAAATTTAATCACAACGGACTTGAATGCCACTGTATATGATTTAAAATACAAAGTACTGTTTGTAAGTTCTTGGGAATGTGTTCTTCATTCACTCATAGCACAACCTCCTTGTTTTTCCTTGCTGTAGCTCCCGTCCCCCCGCCTCTCCCCCCTCCCCCCCCCCCTCCCCCCTTCGCGCCCTTCCCCTTTTTCTCTTTTCAGTCCTACTCGGTCTCCCCCTCCTTCTCCCCGTTACTGTCATTCAGCGGCCAGTCACTGATGAAGCCCTGGCGAAAAAAATAAAAAGGTTCACTGAAAAGTTCACTAACGGGCAATCCGGCCAAATGACGCATGAGACGACAAACTGGCTGGTTTGTTTCAATCAGTCAGTGTGGGTCGGGGGTTCCCTTTGCCGTGGCAGAATATCTTCCACAGGCATCAAACTCATGCGGTTACCTTGACAGCTGTTTTGCTCTGAGATTTGCGTCAAATGGTTGGCGTTTTACGATCCATTTTGATCAATGGAGCGGCGTCCAAATGGGCCATGCGTTGTATCCGAAAGCCTTACAACAGAACGTCTGTTAAAGGCATGCCCATTGAGTAACTTTTCTAGGCCAAAACTGGCAGTTCTGGGCAGGAAAGGTTTGGGTGGGTTGGGGGATAGTTGGTCAACAATGACAGCGAAGCTGTTCAGCAGCCTGGAGGACCTGCGGCACTCTTGCAGGAAGTCAGCGTCGCTATCTTACCTGAGGAGTGATTGAGAACTTGATCGGAGAAGCAGCAGAAGAAGAAGTGGATGGGGAGAAGGAGGAGGAGGAAGAAGAAACTGGATGTTATCGGTTCAGCCATTCATAGAACCGTACGACGTTCCCCTATCTGACAGAGACAACGACAGTGATAATATATTTTGAAAGGGTAAAAATATTGGTACGTTCCCCTATCTGACAGAGACAACGACAGTGATAATATATTTTTTGCAAGGGTAAAAATATTGGTACGTTCCCCTATCTGACAGAGACAACGACAGTGATAATATATTTTGCAAGGGTAAAAATATTGGTACGTTCCCCTATATGACAGAGACAACGACAAGTGATAATATATATTTGCAAGGGTAAAAATACTGGTACGTTCCCCTATCTGACAGAGACAGCGACATGATCATTTATTTTGCAAGGGTAAAAATATTGGTACGTTTCCCTATATGACAGAGACAACGACAGTGATAATATATTTTGCAAGGGTAAAAATATTGGTACGTTCCCCTATATGACAGAGACAACGACAGTGATAATATATTTTGCAAGGTTAAAAATATTGGTACGTTCCCCTATCTGAGAGAGACAATGACAATGATAATTTATTTTGCAAGGTTGATATATATTGGCTCAGTTAGCCGTTTGTTTATACAGACCTTTATTCAGGATCCCACTCCTCGCTCTCTCTCTCTCTATCCTCTCTCTCTCCCTCTCCACACAGACTCCCTTTTTCCATCTTCTTAATATCAGGACAGCAAGCCTACTCCTGGCCTTGAGTAAGGTGATTAGGCCAAATGTAAATCCACGACCAGAATCGCAGAAGCTTACATCAAGAGAGGGAGAAAGAAAGGGGAGGGGGGGGGGGGGGAGGAGACGGGGATATACACATACACGCGCAGACGCACGTACACACACGCACGCACACACACACACACACACACACACACACACACACACACACACACACACACACACACACACATACAGAGCACAGGTTGATAAGTGAGGGGGGGGATCAAGGTGGTGGGATGGGTGAGGGTCGTGAGTACCAACACAGGAACTGTGAGCGTTGACAGAATGTGTTTAGTGTGAACGCGATGAAATGGAACCATCATCAGTATGGACTAGTTCTAGCGCGTACAAGGCATGCGGGAACCGCAAGAGAGAAAAGAGCTGATCAGGGTGGTCGGATGGGCAGGGTGGCCAAAGAATAAAACGGGGTGGAGTCGCCGTTGGCTTTGATATTTTATTGTCATTACCAAAGAGGTCTTTTGACAAGGGGGGAGAGGTAACAGAACAATAACATTTCCCTCTTCTTCCTGCAAACAAATAGTACACTTTCATTCCTCCTAGTGTGTATCAAATCAAAGGTTAACAAAAACAAATAATTCGTAACATTTCTTATGTCCTCACGCACAGGAGTAGTAATGCAGCAGTAAAAAAAAAAAAAAAAAAAGACTGACTCGACCATCCACTCAATCAAATGATGACATTGTATTTTACTGATCTCTTCCACATGCGATGAATGATAATATTCATTCAGATATCTCTTATAATGTATTATCTTAAATTTCACTATCCTTCATCTGTCTAATTTTCAATGCTTCCGCGATGAATTTCGCAACTGATTTAATTACAAGTTCATCATCTGATGATAACACGACAGCGACATTTTGTCTTTTCGCTATATCTAACTGGAAAAATGAACAATTTGTCCGCACTTCATTATAAGCAGTACAGTGGAACAGAAAGTGTTCTTCGTCATCAATAATATGTCTACATGCAGGACAAGGAGATTCTGTGGATGTTTCACATTCAAACCATCTTTTGTTCGCATTAAAAACCTAAAGTTCTCAACCTAAATCTTGCGTAATTCATTTCTGTGCCATTTATCTGTTATGACATTGAAACTTTTTCAGAATGAAACACATTCTTAAATGAGAAAAAACCAGCGATATTTTTTTTCTTTACTTTCCATATCTGAGTGCCAATTCTGTTTAAAAGAACAAATAAGCCTGTCTTTAAATTCCGCAATGAACTGTTGCTCATTTCCTACTTCCTGGGTCATCCACACTATTCCAAAACCCTGTTCTGAAAGGACTTTCTTTACTTTATGAGCCCAGTTTTCTTTACCTTTTTCCATTTCTAGAAGCATCATATCATAGGCTTGCCTGCGAATTTTCATGTAAGCCCCAAATTTCAGCTGCATATGTAAGAAGAGGTTTTAACTGTGTATCAAACATTTTCAAAAATATACCACAGTCTGTACAATTCAGTTTTCTCAGGGATTTCAGAATTTCAATAGTACCTTTTTTTCCCCTTTTCTCAGAGATTCTTCCCATGCGTGACGGAAAGTTAACTTTGTTGAAAACATCATTCCAAGATATTTATATGAATTAACTACTTGAATATCTGCACTTCCATAAGACCATTTTTCATACACTGATAGGTGGCCACCCATTCTAAAGACCACTATATTCGTCTTATCCAAGTTAACTGATAAACCTAAGCGGTCTGCTTCTTCTTTCAATACATTTAATTGGTTTTGCAAACCTACAACTGTTCCGGACAGAAGAACAACATCATCAGCATACAGTAGTAAAACTAATTCAACTGCTCCAGGTATCATCTGGATACCATGTCTTCCTTTGCGGGACAATTCCACCGCCAGTTCGTTTATGAAAAAAGAAAACAACTGTGGACTCATCAAGCATCCTTGTTTTTACTCCATTTGGACAATCAAAATAATCTGAATACTCACTCGTCGCACGCACACATTCAAGCACTGAGTTGTAGACCCCTCTAATAGCCATATACAATTTACTAGTGACACCACTTTTAAGGAGTACATTCCACAGAGCATTCCGATTTACCGATCAAAGGCCTTCATGAAATCTACAAATGCAATGTTGAGCTTCGATCTGCAGAGTAGATGTTTCTGAATCAAAGAAGATAGTGTGAATATAATGGTCACGGTGCTGTAACTGGTTCTAAAACCTGCTTGTTCTTCCACTATTTTTTCTTCAGTTTCAGCCCATCCAGTTAACCTTGCGTTTAGTATGTAAGTGTAGATTTTACTTAAAATGCTGGTAAATGATACTCCACGATAGTTGTCGGCATTGTTCACGTCTCCTTTGTTTTTGTAAAGTGGTACACTTATAGATTTAGCCCATTCTGATGGAAAGATACCATTATCAAAACGTTGGGTGAATAAATGAACAAGAAAATTGTTTACAGTTGTATTTGCATTCTTCAACTTTTCTGCTATGATTCTATCTGGTCCTGCACTCTTTCCTGATTTTAAATGTTTAATACCAGCAACGACTTCTTCGCTGGAAATAGGTTGATTAAATAACGGCTCAATTTCACTTTCTTCTACCATACCGACCTCTTCTTCCTTACTTGTATTATCAAAACTATGAAAAACGCCCCCAAAATGGTCATGCCACTGTTGAACTGAGATCTCGTTATACACAAAACTCTTTTTGTTTATAGATCTTATCACTGACCAGAACATTTCAGAATCATTGACTGAATTATTTAGTTTCTTTAACCTACTTTCTTGAAACTCCAGTTCCTTTGTTTTCCTTCGCGTAACATAGGCCTACTCTTTACGTGATACAGCGTATTCTTCTCTTGTCTTACTTTTATCCTTGGCTGCTCTCCATCTCTGAAATCTTTTCCTGTTTCTTTCCTTCGCGCTCATTATCAAACCAGTCATTGTATATTCTGCTGCCTCCACAAATAACTCGAATCATACAAGCTGCGGCTCCGCACAAAGCACTGACAAATTTATCTAGACTCTCACTCATATTAATTTGTAATGACTGACGCGCTTTCTGCATGCTGTCTAGAAATTCATGGTATTCAAGTTCATTTCTGAATATACAAGCATACTCATCAGCCCAGAATTTTTTTTTCTTCACATTGTTCGGCTGAATACCTCTTCTCTAATTTACAACAATTACTTCTCCACATTGCTTCAACTGGTAAGTGCCATGAATAAATGCAATTACCAATGTGTAAATCAAAGTTTGACAACAAGCCATTGTGAACCAGTGCGTAATCGATCACACTACATCCGTTTGGAGACACAAAAGTATATTCGCCTTCACTATCACCATCACAAAAACCATTTAAAATGCTCAAGTCGAATATGATACAGAAATCCAACAATGATTTACCAAAACTGTTAATAACTGAATCTTTAGAGCAACGTGGGCAGTTGTCGTCATCCACATTGACATTCTCCATACAGCTCACACACTTTCTCATCATTTCATTTTCAGCTTGTTTGTAACCTGTTCTGGCTTTCAAATCTCCCATAACCATAAAATAAAGTGTATCCATTTCTTTTTCAAACTGTGTGTGTGTGTGTGTGTGTGTGTGTGTGTGTGTGTGTGTGTGTGTGTGCGCGCGCGCGCGCGCGCGCGCGCGCGTGTGTGTGTGTGTGTGTGTGTGTGAGAGAGAGAGAGAGAGAGAGAGAGAGAGAGAGTTCTTTATTTACGAGTATGATAGATAAGTAGGCTACTAATGCACTTTTTTACATCCGGTCCTCGCCCTGAGTAGGGACTACAACATCCAGTGAAATGAAACAATGTAAGAAAGCAAACAAGCAAACAAACAAGGCGGTCATGCAATCATAATGGAACATCAAATGAAAATAGAAGAGAAATGAAGAGAGAGAATAAAAAAGAATAAATAATAATGAAGGGGAAGAAGAGAGTGGGGGCAGGAGTGGGGGGCTGGGTGAGCATATGTAAATGTACTATAACGTACAACAATTAGCATATGTAGGCAAAATGAATATGACAAAAGTACCGTGAACGAGAGAGAGAGAGAGAGAGAGAGAGAGAGAGAGAGAGAGAGAGAGAGAGAGAGAGAGAGAGAGAGAGATTATGATGATGATGGCGATAATCTTTATTTCCAAGGGTAACAGATAAGCAAACACATGCTTTTTTTCATCTGACCCTTGCCCCACTAAGGGGCCAAGCATAACTAAAAGAGAGAGAGAGAGAGAGAGAGAGAGAGAGAGAGAGAGAGAGAGAGAGAGAGAGAGAAAAGACAAGACAGACAAGACAAAATTCTTTATTTACGAGGATATAGATAGCACTGACGTACTTTTTTACATCCAGTCCTCGCCCTGAGTAGGGACTACAACATGCAGTGAAATGAAATAAAGAAAGAAAGCAAACAAGGCGGTCATGCAATCATAATGGAACATCAAGAAATAGAAGAGAAATGAAACATGAAAAAAAAAATAACATAACAATAATAAACAAACAAATAAAATTAAATAAATAAAAATGAAAATAACAAATGAAGGGGAAGGAGAGAGTGGGGGTGGGAGGTGGGCTGAGCTTGGGAAATATCTGGAAATGTACCACAACGTACAAAAAATTGGCATGTATAACAACAGACAGTAAAATGAATATGACAAAGTACGTACGTAATTTTGAACACACACATACACGCACACGCACGCACGCACGCACAGAGAGAGAGAGAGAGAGAGAGAGAGAGAGAGAGAGAGAGAGAGAGAGAGAGAGAGAGAGAGAGAGAGAGGATTTGAGGAGAGATGAGGAGAATGGAACAACAGAAACTGAAGGTAGTAATTAAGCATAAAATGTAATAATTTGAAATGGAAATGTACTAAAACGTACAACAATTAGTATGTATAAAAACAGACGGTAAAATGAATTTGACAAAGTATGTACATAATTTGGAACACACACACGCACGTTCGCAGCGAACGAAATTTTATTTTACCACCAGGGTAATGAGATAAGCAATACAAATGCTTTTTTTCCACCCAGCCCTGGGGCAAAAAAGAAAGAAAAACAATTTAAAGATCAAAATAATGCATTTAAAGATCAAATTAATGCAAATACATATATAAGAAGAACAAAGTATAACAAGATCTTGTACAGTTCAATACAAATTTGCTATTGTCCATATCATTGACAAACGAACGCAAAAGAAAAACGCATGAATATAGCGAACAAGGGGAAGGAAACGGGGAAGGAAAAGGCCAAGGGGTAGGTTTGGGGTAAAATGGAGAGAGAGAGAGAGAGAGAGAGAGAGAGAGAGAGAGAGAGAGAGGGGGGGGGGGGGGAGGAAAAGGCCAAGGGGAGGTTTGGGGTAAACGGAACGGACGAACGAACGAACGAGATTTTATTGAGGTTAAAAATGGATAAGCAACAATAATGGCTTTTTAACACCATGCCCTGACAAAAAAAAAAAAAAAAAAAAAAAAAATTGCGAATATATATACGCACACACACACACACACACACACACACACACACACATATATATAATTACACATACATACATATATACATATACAACAGTTCATACACATACACATATGCATAAACAAACATGCAAATAAATATGTACGACGCAAACTTGCACACAGTGTATGTATGCAGGTGAGAGCATGAATGTTGATGCCCCAGCCCCCGGCCCATATTATAGGCAGATACCTACACAACACTTCCATACACACACACACACACACACACACACACACACACACACACACACACACACACACACACACACACACACACACACATATTTAAAAAGTCACGGGGAGAAAGGGCACACACCATAGAAACATTCTTTAACCTTATGAGTTATAGACAGACAATAGAAGGTAGACAGGCACAGGAGAGAGAGTTAGAGAGAGAGAGAGAGAGAGAGAGAGAGAGAGAGAGAGAGAGAGAGAGACAGAGAGACAGAGACAGAAAGACACAGAGAGATACAGAACTGGAGAGAATCAATGAATACATGAAACGGAAACCACTCATGGAAAGATCATGTTAAAGACAAACACATTAATAACATGTGCAATATAACACACGAAAGAGCTGACTAAAAATGATGAAACAATACATATCATATTATGAGCAAAATCATGATAAGAAGAAGAGGACAAGGAGAGCATGTACTTGAAGGCAGAGAGAGAGAGAGAGAGAGAGAGAGAGAGAGAGAGAGAGAGAGAGAGAGAGAGAGAGAGAGAGAGAGAGAGAGAGAGAAAAGCGAAAGGAGTGCAGGGAACGACGATAGAGAGAGGGAGAAGAGGCGAGAGTGGGTGTGGGAAAAAAAGCATGTTTTAGAACAATCTAACAATCAAAAAACAACAAGGAGATGTAAGACAATCGATTTTGAAGCACCAGGAAAAAAAGAAAATAAAACATAAATGGAGGGGGGGGGGGGGGGGGGCATAATGCATAATGATAGCCCAGTCACCACGGGTAGGGGTGGGGGATGTCATCTACATAATATATCAAGTCATTACAGGAGAATCATGAGAGAGAGAGAGAGAGAGAGAGAGAGAGAGAGAGAGAGAGAGAGAGAGAGAGAGAGAGAGAGAGAGAGAGAGAGAGAGAGAGAGTCGCATGAGAAATAAAAGCATAACGACATAATGACAAGAGGGCAGCAGATAGTAGGAACACACACACACACACACACACACACACACACACACACACACACACACACACACACACACACACACACACACATACTCACATAAGACATACTTACTAAACAGAAGATGTGCCAAATACTGGCAGATGAGATGGTTGAAATAATGGTGTTTGAAGGTTGATATGCATTGGTGTTGTTTGGTTGATTCAGGGAGCGAGTTCCATTGACAGGAACCTGAATATGTTAAACTGGATTTGAATAAGTCAATTCTAGGAACAGGGACATGAAGTTTGGGTAGAGTTCTTGAGGAATTTATCGAGAATCTGTGAACTAATGTGGTGGGCCTTCCCAGAGACACAATCCTGTGCATTATGATCCCTTTGTTGTATTCTAATCTCAGACTTAAGGGGGGAGAACCTGAATCTTTTTTATAGTCCGAGTCCAGAAGACTACTGGTTTTTAGGAGGACTAATTTGAGTGCTCGCTTGTGTAGGCTTAGTAATGGTTTGAGGGTGTTAGCGCTAGCACAGTCCCATAGAGTAGATCCATAGTCTATGTGTGATTGAATATGAGACTGAAAAAAAAGAGCTTGCGTGAATGCAGGTCGAGGAAGCGTTTGATTTTGGAGAGTTGATAAACTTTCTGTGAAACTTTTTTGCACAGTGAGTTTATGTGAGCTTGCCAACTAATGTTGTTATCAATTGTTGTTATTCCTAGCACTTTGAGGTATGTTACCTGTTCAACAGGTTCATCTTTCAGATGTACAGGAGGAAACTTAATAGTGAGATTTTGTCTTTTTTGCCTGGTTGTGATAAGCATGGATTTAGTTTTTTTGAGGGTGAAGCGACATGTGATTAGTTCAGTCCATTTTACGAGGTCATTCGCACTTTCTTGTAAAGTTTGTGCAAGAACAGTAACATCAGAATGATTTGTGTGTATTGTTGTATCATCTGCAAAGAGTTCACATGTGGATGTGATATGGAGAGGTAGATCATTGATGTAAATTGTGAACAGTAAGGGACCCAGGATAGAGCCTTGTGGGACGCCATAGGAAAGTGTTTGAAATGAAGAGCAGTTGTATTGATTTTCACACATTGTTGCCTATTTGCGAGATATGATTGAAAAAACGTAAGTTTTTTTGTGGATAAGCCATACAATTTTAATTTTCTAAGAAGAAAGTTATGGTCTATCACATCAAATGCTTTTTTGAAATCGATGAATAGGACACCACCACATATCTGTTGTTGTTAATGCTATTTAGCTGGTCATCAACTAAGTTGATTAGGGCTGTGTGGCATGAATGGTTGTGTCGAAACCCGGACTGTCTTGGATGAAGCAATTGGTATGTATTAAGGTGATGTATAATGTGTGTTTGTTCATGTGTTTTTCCAAAGGTTTGGAAATAGAGGAAATGATTGAGATTGGTCTGTAGTTTTTGCAGGGTCTGAGTTGTCACCTGCCTTGTGGATAGGAATGACTTTTGCTTTTTTGAAACTGTCCGGAAAGTGATTTTTGTCTATGCATAAATTGAAGACGTATGTTAATGTATCTATAATTGCTGGAGCTGATAGTTTGAGGATTTTCCCGTCTAGGCCATCCATCCCGCAGGGTACCTGACTGTTTTAGGTGCGTTAGGTAGTGATAAACTTCAAAGACTGTTATTGGTGGAATATAAAGTTCAGACGTGATGTTTTTATCTTGGCAATATTGTTTCAGTTTTTGAAGATCGTTTGATTTGGAAGAATCTGTCGTGAAATTTTTATAGCTATAGTGCAAAAGTGCGTGTTTAGCTGTTCGACAGAGCTAGATGTCTTTAATTACAGTTGATTTTAAAGAAGATTTTATTGTTTGTAAGCTCGTTAACAGCTCTCCATACTAATTTTGGGTTCTGGTTTGATGATATTAGTTCTCGATAATATTTTGTTTTTTTCGGCGCTGCTGTGAATTTATTACATTTCTCAGTTTTCTAGATTCCTCTTCATAGCCATGTTGTTTAAGCAGATCTCTAAGGTAACCTGCCTCCTGTAACTCTTTAGTGTACCATGCCGGTTTAGGATCATGCCATACTCTAATCGTTTTTAGAGGGGCATGTTTATCATATATTTCTGTAAATGTTTTTGATGATGTTAACGCATACGTCCTCTGAAAAGTTGGCTGTTGGCTTAAGAGAAGAGAGAGAGAGAGAGAGAGAGAGAGAGAGAGAGAGAGAGAGAGAGAGAGATTTAATAGTAAAGATACATGATGAACAATGTAGCACAAAACCTTTACAACTTGCTCTAATCCTTTATCGCCGTCTTCTGAGTCATCACTTCAGTCCATTCACCCGTCGAGCACCAAGGTCGAGATAGGTTCCGATTCGTTCTGAAATGGAAGTGTTGATCATGAATCTGTTAAGTTTGTGTTGTGAGTGAGTAAAACGTTGCCATTATTACTGTGTGCAGAATGTTACAAGCTGATGCCATTTGTATAATGTCAGCTTCTGATGTTTTTGTCCCAAAAGACTGTGTCGTAGATTCCGTTCCACCGATTAACATAATGTAATGGATGACGTCATTCTTGTATCGTCTGCGTTGTGAGTCCCATAATTCCAAGGTGCAGAGCCGCCATGTTATTGGCTGAAATGTTGGAAAACACGAAGCAGCCACAATCACCGTAAGAGAAAAAGGCTGCCATGGAGTTGTTGCCAAATCCAGACATTGTTCATGTGCATCAATAGAGTGAAGAACGGGTAACATGTTCACGGTGCAAATTCGTCGCACGGCCTGTAAAGTATTCATATATTTCAACTGTTAGTATGGAGGAAGTGCCTAATGAGACGTCCACTTCAGACTTCTGCTCGTGTTGGCTGTTGATGTAACTCCTGGGAACTTAACAGCCAACTTTTCAGAGGATGTATGCGTTAACATTAACTTCGACACTAACGATCAAGCATCGAAAAAGACATTTAATTGTTTCTAAGTTTGACTTGAGCAATTACACAACAAATTCATGAACGATTCTGAATCATTTTCACCCAGGCCAGTCACTAAATCGAGTCGGTGTCTTTGATCAGCCAGCAAAGATATTCGTGACTAAATAATAAATTAGTTGTCCAGAGGACAGATTCTACTCTGAATTTTGCTCCCAAGGAATCGTTTATTTTGCCAGCCAGACCTTGGAATGGCCATGTCTTCGGCGAAGAAAGACTGAAGAGACTTGAAAAACTGTATGTCAGCGGAGTTGCAAACAGCAGAGGGTTGTCATTAAGTGTTGAGACCCTTCTGGATGTGTTTCTCGTTCTGTATGATGAATGCAGCAGCTCCACTGAGACGGGAAAAGAACATATCAGAGTTTGTTGATTTTGGTGAGTGAATGTTTAGTTTGTTTATTTTGATGAATGAATATTTGTCATAGGCACCATTGATTGTCAGATTCAGTGATTGAAACCTGGAAGTTACTTTCAAGATGGCAATAGGTCTGAGATCAAAGTAATTTCTTAAAACACCAGTGACTTCACCCAGTAGAAGAAAAAAAGCGAAAATAGTTTTTGATCCAATTATGATTGATAGTTCTTTTGCAGCTGTATACAAAAAAAAAAAAAAAAAAAAAAAAAAAAAAACCCTGCATCTCTGTATAATTTAGTATCTTTCCAGTTTTCACACTTAAGTTTGTGTATAGTTTTTTTTCTTCTGGCCCCGTGTGACCCATCATTTGATCAAAGCAGTCTGTCTTCCTCTGCAAGTCCTCCTGGTTCAGTGGTTTAAAATCAAAATGTGTTTGTGGTTGCTATTATGCTAGCATTAGTAACACTAACAATCAGGATGATGAAGAACCCTGAGAAGTTTCACAGGCATAAGTTAAAGATCATTTAGGATTTGAAGAGTTCATGAATGGAACCAGCTGTTCCTGCACCATTAAGGAAAAAAAAGCTTGAATTGGCTTAAGTGCATTTTACTGTATCCCTCATGACTGCAGGTGAAGGTAAGACATAAACCAGTGAACAGAAAAGCTGTTCTTCTATTCTAAGTGCAGTTTTGCCTCCGGAGAAGGAAGTAAGGGCTAATCTGCACTTTAAAGTGGTGAATCTGGACTAAAAAAAAAGATAGTAAACTAGTTGTGACTCCCTTTAATGCTGCTGTTTCTGATCATTGAAGTCTTGCTTTACTGTGCATTTTCCCTTATCCCTTCAACGATTCCAAGTTTACAGCCTGGGCAGCTTCTCATGCCTGACAGTTTGGGCTGATTTGCATGTAAACTAATCCTAATAATAGTTAACGAAAATCCTAATATATGGAGATGTTATAACAGCCTCATAGTTGTCAAAATGATAGTATGTCAACATATTAACATTTTTTCTAAATTTGCACACTTTTCTATGAATTAAGACAGCCTTTTTTCCCTTTTTCTTTTTGAGCTTAATCCGTGATGAACGCATTCTTTTGATTTTTTATTTGGTTTGCTTCTTCTGATTCTAAAAATATACACATACTTGTTAAGGGAGCCAACTTCGTAACTGCTTTATTTTGCACATATGTTTATGTTTATGTCTATTTCCATGGGCATACAATGGCCAGCTTATGCTGAAGATGTCCAGCATGAGATTTCTTCAACTTTTGTGTAACACTTCAGTATAAAACTTACTACCTTTCTGATATTCAAGCCAGAGGAACAGTTTTGGCCAGTCTATGGTGAAAATCAGAAGGTCTTTTGTTTGTTTTTGTTTTTTTTCAGCTGGCTAAGTTGAATTTTCATTCAGGCCTGTGGTTTCGATACTACTGGCAGACTCCATGTTGTGCACTGGAATGCAGCTTAGAAAGGTTGCAGTCAGCAACAAAACACCCTATCACAGTTAATACCAAAGCCAAAATCTTGCTGGGCAAAGCTATTTGTGAACAGCAAGTTACTCTCGCTGCCTCCTTTACACATGAGACGGAGACAGAAAAACAGATGATGACTGAGCAAACATGATGGGATTGATAGGGCACGCTCGTTAGCGGAGATTTTAGTGCGTCCCTGGGCTTGCTCGTTTTATGTAAAAATGAAATGAAAAAAAAAAAAAAATGCATCCCAAAAACGTACCTGAAACTTGATACATTTTTTTTTGCTTCTGAAGTCTACAGGAAGCAGGGACACATAAAATGAAGAGCTCTTATGCGCATGTGTTGATTTGAAATCTGTAGTCACTTTAAATTTCTGGGCTTTAAGCAAGCGTGAAATTCCTCCACTTTTGACAGAAAATCCACTGATTTTTGTTTTGTTTTTTTTTTTTTGGCGTGGCATTCACAGAAAATGAAAAATGTCTACTGAAGAAAAAAAAAGGAAATCAAGATTAATCTACCGGACAAACAAATTACAATACACAAAGGTCTAAGCACTTTGATCTCTTTAGTCATCCTTATAAATGGAAGATATCTAAACAAGATTCAGGAGAATGAAAATTAAGAATGAGCAGTTGCATTGAATGACCATCTTATGCCAATTTCAGAAGATTTAAGTGATTGCTTGCTCTTCCTCCTTTCATTGTCCTAAATGTTGTTTATCTTGCATAAAGAAGACCAAAGAGATTGAAACTTAACGTGTTTTTTTTCTGTTACTTGTTTGTCAGTTTTGTCTGGAGGATTAAGTATAATTTCTCTGAAAAAGTTTGGTTTTGTTTTGATTTCCGCCTGCGTCACCTCACTATGAAAGTAACTGAAGGGGGCCGGAATAGTGCGGTAGGTAGAGCGCCGGACTCGTGATCCTGGGCTTTCTGGTTCATATTTCTGTACAGGGGGATTTTTTCTCTCAAAGTTAACATTGGTTCCGACTCCATTCCGCATACAGTCCTTCGAATGAGACTATAAACCAAGGTTCCGTGTGTGAACGCGCGCACACGTAAAATCCCATCACCCACTTGCGGAAGAGAAGGCCAGTTTGGCCGTTGGATGACACGTTACACACAGCATGCACCTTCCCCGAAGATGGAGTATGGCTGCCTTAATGGCGGGATAAAAAACAGTCATGCACACAAAATATATATACAGGCAGTGTCCGCAGGAGTATCAGCCTGCGTACGCAGAAAGAAAGAAAAGAAACTAACTGAAGGAAAAAAAAATACCCAAAAGAATGTTAAAAAAAGGCTGGAAAAATTGAAGTGGTTGCCCCTGTGTAGTCTGATATGAACTGTGAGAACACCCATTATATGGCACAGGGAAGAGAGCCCAACCAATGAACACCATTATATGGCACAGGAAAGAGCCCAACCAATGAAAAGAGCTTGAAAAGGAACAGTTTGCAGACAGACAGAACACCTATCTGAAATCTTATGGCAGAAATTAATATTAAAGCTGAAGCAGCGTTCATCAGTTGTTCTAGATTATGAAGCTTATTAAACATTATATCACTCCTATATATATATATATATATATATATATAGATATTTCAGTGTGAAAAAAATATAAATTGTTGGCAGCCAGAAAGTGTTTTTACGGACACAGGGCTTATGTACCTTTCTTTACCCCTTTCTTTTTTCAAAATAAAATAAGTCCATGGTACAGTAGTTATATTTGACCTTGCCCACTACTTTTTTCTCCTACAACACTGAAACAACAGTGGCCAGTGAAAATTAAGATTGAATGTATCAGGCAAAACCTAAAAAGTACAGTTTTCTTGATGTTACAGTAATATCTGATATGTTATAAAGCAAGAGTCTGTTTACATTTCTTTGGGGAAAATTACAGAAACAAAAACTGTCTTTGAAGAACAGCCTTCTACACAGTTCAGTGAAAAGCATCATGCTGACGGTCATACAGTGGTATGCAATATTAGAGTTTTTAGACACACACACAAAAAACAACAGACATCATTGATTTCCAGAATAATTGTCCCCAGAGAACAATGGTGGCCAGTTTTCTTATCCTGAGGCAGATCTTAAGCATCAGCCATGGTTATAATAATTAAAAGTAAATACACTTCTCACCCTGTTTTTCACCATAGCCAGTCAGCAGTTCCTCATCCAAATGTACAGTTGCACTGCACAGCTTTTAACAGCTGTTTTAGTCCATCTGGTCTGTCTGTGCAGTTGACTGTTGAGACAGTTTTTGTTGCTTCTCTTATCCCCATTGTTTTGGATCTTTCATGGTTTCGAATTACATCCATGTACGCCTCTGAAAACATTCTGGAAGGAATAATTTGAGACAGCAGATGGAATTGGTCGCAGATTGTTTGGTTTGGTTGAATTTGAAACTCTAGGCACTTCCTGAATCTACTTCACTAGCCAGAATTTGTCCATTGTGACCCCCCCCCACCCCCCCCCCCCCCCCCCCCCCCCCCCCCCCCCACCAACAACAATACAGACAAACCTTTGCTTTAAGACACTTATTTTACATTTGAAGTGATTTGCCTTTTGTTTTAGTTTTTAATCTCTTGCCAATGGAAGAAAAGGCTGCTCATGGTGTTACTCCTACTAATGGCAGGAGCCATATGTTGCTACACGACTTGGATCATTCAAACTTGCCTGTTTCTCTTCAGGACATAGAGCAGAAAAAGGTCTGTGTCCTGCAGCTAGAACACTCTCTTGCCTGGCAGCTTACACTGTAGTTTCAGGGCCTTCTTGGCAACGAGGCAGTCTGCATCATCAGAGGCTGTATGGTTGGGATTCAGTTTTTTTACCGCTGCAACATTCAAATGCTCGATGAAATGTTTCTTGTGCACCTTGGACAGGCTTTCCCCCCCCTTAGTATCAGAAAATATCTTATTCCTTGTGAAAATAATTCAGCTCCAATATCTGGCATTTCTGCGTGGATACATAACATTTTTGGGAGTGGAACTGTTTTCATAACCATCGAATTCGGCCATTTTGTATTTGTAGGCAACAAAATCTGTTTACAGCTGGATTAGTTGATCATGCATGAAACCACACTGACATGGTGTGAAAGAGAACCACCATCTGTAACAAAGGTGACTGCTTCACAAGGCAAAGTACAAGTTGTGCCTATAATGTGCAAGGAGAGATCAGACGTAATCTGCAATAGATGACTTCCTTGCCTCAAGTGGCAATCCTAATGAGTCAAAGAAAGATGTTGGCACATTGGACAGCTCATGTTGCAAAATGGTGGCAACATTTCAGGCCTGTTCCACCAACTGTCACCAGCTGTCTGAACAGCAACAAGAAGCTGACATCAGTATGCTCCTTATGGATCTTCAGAGTGCCTTTTTTTCCCTGCTAAAATGATTGCTTGATGTTTCCCCTTTATTGATGTCTCCAGTACAGTTAAGATTACATATGTTGTCCAGAGTCTCTGTTGTTGAATCAGCGTTCACTTCTGGTGTAACAGTTTGTCTGTTCAGCGATGTGATAAAAGGATCCTGTCTGATTTGTAGGCCATGAACAGTTTTGTATTATGGTAATTGTGATTGGGACTTGCAGCAATCGACTCCTTTGCTGGTAAGTGGTTGAGAATGATACACAACTTGGTTACTGCATGTCTGCATTGACTTCCCCACAAAAGGGCATAGATAGTAGTCATGTTGTTTGTTGGTTCTCTTTCAGTCTTGGGCGTCTAGTCAGCCCAGTCTCCAAAACTTCCTTCAGAACTAGTTCACAACTAAGATTTTCAAACAGTCTTGTCCAGCCTGACCATTTCTTAAACACAGAGTGTGGCAAGTTTCAAAACTGCATCAGACATCAAATGATCAAGGTGAGACTGAGTGCTTTAGTCATCTGCTAGCTGATTTGGCATAATGATGGTGGTAGTGGCAGCAAAGAGATGGCAGCATCTCAGCAACTCCTTTATGATTGCCATTAAAAGGATATCAATCATCTCCAGGTTCTGGAGCTAGAATGCATTTGTTTTGTGCAGACTTAAAAGCCTTGCATTTGTCCAGTTTGTCCGCAATTGTCAAAAGGACAGCATTGTTTGCTGCCTGTTATGTGTCATTCCAGATTTTCCAGGTGAGATATGGCAGTGTTCAGGTCTTCAACACTGGTTCCAACTCTTGTCTCAAAACAATGACTTCTGCTTTGGTGTGGTCTCTTTTCATATTCCTGTGTCAGATCTTTTATATTACCAGATATTCTGATGGTTTTTTTTTTTCTGAGTTGGTCACATATGTGGCTGAATCATTCTCTGTCAGATCTTGATGTTCTAGACTGGTGAATAAAGACTCAAAGCAGTAATATGCAGGGGCTGTGAGAATGGCTTTGAGAGCAGCGTCCATAAGTAGATGCGTTATACTTTTAACAATACAGCATTATTGCTTTCCACTCATGATGTAGGGAATGGCATTTGGAGCATACATAAGTTCCAAGGCTTCTGATAGTCCAGACTCTTTTATAAGATGTCCAGTGGCTCTTACGAAAATCATTTGAGAGTGGAAGTTTCCAAGCTGGTGTGCTGCATACTTTTTTTGATTGCTTTCAAATTAAAAACAGAGTAGGTGCATTTAACATCACCAAGAAAGAGAAAGTCAGTCATGGGAAAGAAAAACACTTTAGTCTTTCTTGGATGTACTCAATCATGAGGTAGCTGCCTGCATCGATCCATGCGAAGGGTTTAATGAATTTCACACATTTGTTGACATCATTAGTTGTAGTTGTGAACATCATTCCCCCACCATCATTGTATCATTATCATTGCATAATTATCTTTACTTTATTCTAATTGTTGTTATTATTGTTATCCTTATTGTTGAAGTATCACTAAAATGTAAACTTTACCTTAAAATCTGTGACTTTGTCTGTTCATCACTCAGTAGGCAAGCCATTTACTCTTCCCATAGAATTTAACTGAGCTGTGTCTCACCTGTCCCTTCACCCCCACTCTTTGCTTGCCTCCCCTTCCCCCTCCTCCATCCATCCACCCAGACCCGGTTACTAGAGTGCTACCTTGCATGAAATGAAAAAACAGCAAACAATATCATGCGGCCATAACATATACTGCTATGTGCACATTTATTTAGCCATTTTACGTTCTGAGGGTCACTTTCAGAATCAGCAGCTGCGTTTGTTGTCTGAGGCACTGTACATCTCAGTGGTATCTCATAATGACACCTCTATGTGAGTAGGTCACCTTTTTTTTTTATATATATATGTAAGAAAAACGGTATATCATACATCTTTGCGTTTGAACATAAGAAACTTTGATAGGGCTTGTTAGAATCATCTTTGTCAGCATCTACAATTGCAGAAGGGAGGTTTCAGTAATCTCTACTATATAGGAATTTCCAACCAACTTATGCCTGGAACACATAATAGCTGTGCATTCATGGATATAGAAATTATTGACACTTTCCCAATTTTTTTGACACTCTTTTATTAATCACACAGACAAAAGCATAACTGTCTCATGCTGTAGAATGTTATATGTACGATAATTTAATTTGTCACATTTATCACCACTTCGAATGTTTAGCAACAGTTTGTTTGACATTCCATATCCATTTGACGGGGCTATCTTGTCCTTATGATAATCAGCCATGTCAGACACAGCAGTCAGTGTTTATGGCCGAGATGTACATCCACTTAACACACTGTAATTATTTTAAGCCATTGTTTTACGAGCTTCTCTCTTGTGGCTTAAACGCAAGTGATGTTTTGTTCAGCATGGTGACAACTTCTTCCCATTCATGATTCAGCTCTCGAAAGAAAGTATGTAACTGACGGTTTAATCCAAACCATTCTGTTGAAAAAAAAAACAACTGAAGTTGTAGCCATGGCCAGAGAAAATAAAGGAAATCAATATTTCTCAATGGTCACACACCAGGATGAAGAGAAAAAAATCACAGGCTATGTACAGCATCCACAAAACAATGGGAAGTCCAGTTCCAGCCAACTGATTACACAGTAAATTCAGGTTCTTTCAAGTTTCAAATCTACCTTTAAAAGTTACTGCACCTTTGATAAGTGTTTTATCTTGGTTAGACCTATATAACCTGCCACTTAAAATCTGCATATATTTATTTTTGGTTTTCTTTACTGTTTGTTTGCTTTTTTTTGTTGCAAGTAAAATAACTTGCCAATTAAAATCAACGTTTGTTTTTTGTTTTTGTTTTGTTTGCTTTTTTGAAAACTTGCAAGTGAAAGTACCAGAGTACAAACGCTCTTCCTTTAGCATCCTGACATTGTCTGCAGATGTAAAAAATCTCAGCCGTGTGTCCAAAGCTCTATTGAATTCTACGATGAGACAGTCTCTGGGTTTTTTTTTTTTGGTTTTTTTTCCCTATTCTTGTTTTCTTTGCTTCTCTTTTTTTCACCCCACTCATGTAGAAATTAAAGCATGAAAATAAAGCATATGTGTAACACCCATTGCACATTCTATCTTTGATCTTTGGACATTTATTTTTTTACGTTTAAGGTTCAGTTATTTGACTTTTTTGTATTGAGACAAAAAAATGAAAATGTAGCATACTGTCTTGCTTGTGTGTGTGTGTGTGTGTGTGTGTGTGTGTGTGTGTGTGTGTGTGTGTAGTTGCGCACGCATATGTGTGTGTGTGTGTGTGTGTGTGTGTGTGTGTGTGTGTGTGTGAGGTGTGTTGGGAGAGGGGTTGTATGCTATCTTTCTGAAATTTTTTTCTTAGATATGAAGAAAAGAAAATAAGTATTGCAGTTTGGAAATTCCTGAACAAAATGTGAAGTTGACAGAGAGAAGATCATTCAAACATATCCCAATTGTTTGAGCACTGAAAAGTGATGAATACATCATGGTGAGGACTAATTTTTACTTGATAATTCACAATTTACAGTTAGGTTTTCATGTACATGTCCGACATTCATCTGTCAGTTTTCATCTGCGCATTTAAGTGTTTATATTCATCGTGTGTGCACATTTGCTGTCTGATAGTTGCAAATGTTTGCAGTTTAATTTGAAATGCAATGGTTTGAGTTGGTTTTATTGAACAATTCAGCCTAGTAATAACATTAAACTTTAAGCCTCGACAAAGCAAATAAATCTCTCATATCTTTTGGAGCAGATATTTGGCATCAGACCTGAAGTCAGTGAACTGCCATCTGGTGTTTGGAATAGTTCTCAGCAAACTTGCCAACATTTGTGTACGGGAGGGCAGACTTGCCAATAATAGGATATAAAACAGCTGGTCACTGATGTCACAGTCAGCTTCAGCATCCTTTATTTTTTACTGCTTAAACCATGTAAATACTCTTGCATGGTAGTAGATTTTAAAATCATATCAGTCACAGTGCATTGTGTTTATAGAAATGGTCAAACAACCTACATACTTTTGTCCAAGATTTATAAATTTGAAAGATTTGAAAGAAAACAAAAACCTGGAGGGTAGGAGTGAGGATGCATCATTGAGCTGACTGTGTGAGTGTGTGCAACATGCACATGCGTTCATGTGCTTGCGTGCATGCATGTGTACATTTGTGTGTGTGTGTGTGTGTGTGTGTGTGTGTGTGTGTGTGTGTGTGTGTGTGTGTGTGTGTGTGTGTGTGTGTGTGTGTGTGTGTGTGTGAGAGATATAATATGAGATGTAAACAGTGAGCCTGTTTGTCACTATCTTTTTTGTTCAGCCTGTTTGTTTATTTTTCATGGTCTCTAGTTTGAGACGATGCACACATTAATAATATGCTTTTTTCTTTAATTTATCGTATTAATGTGGGACTAACTGTAATATTTTTTTATGGTGACTTTATATTTTTGAAAATGCAACCATACACTAGAGGGTTGTTGAGAGTTCCCATTTACTCTCAGTTTGCACCCTTTTCTCCTTTTCACTCACCCATAATCCGAATCCCACCTACTCATTTCATTCAAGGAATCTGAATCTGAAACACTGTATACCCATACATCCATTCCCCATGTTGACAACTATTGTTAATTTTGTCATGTGTTAGAGAAGGGTTGTAAAAATATGTTTCAGGAGGTGACATACTTTTGTCTGCAAAATTGCAAAGAAGCTAGGCAGACTAAGTACTTTGTTCTAAGCCACTGTTTGTTGCAGTGTACATGTTTATGCTTCTGTGAGGGGTCACGGTTTTATTTGTTTGGCTCTGTAAGAAAAACATTGGATCAAGTTGTGAAAAGTCGATTCAAAATATCAGGTTTGCTGCCCATGAAATCCCCATTTGATGGTGTGTGTGTGTGTGTGTGTGTGTGTGTGTGTGTGTGTGTGTGTGTGTGTGTGTGTGTGTGTGTGTGTGTGTGTGTGTGTGTGTGTGTGTGTGTGTGTGTGTGTGTGTGTGTGTGTGTGTGTGTAGATGTTTTGTTTTGCCTGATACAGTACAATTCATGTGGGAACCTGCTTGTTAGCAAGTGGTTTGTTATGTGTATGTGTGTGTGTGTTTGCTGTTATTTCCAGTTTTAGTGCATGATCCCCATTGTACTCGATTTAAAACTTGTTGTATAATTTGTTAGTGTTATATTTACAGCTCAGATAGTGGGCCCCAACATTGAAAGTGATAAAAAGTATATGTAAAATTTTCATCTGAAAATTTTTTATTTTACTTTTTAGGTAGAATGTTGAAGAACTTAGTGGAATATGTATATATAGATTTTGAAACTGTTGTTTAAACAAATAAACGAACAAACATGAAACTGCAGCAAAAGAAGAAATGTCATCACAAGAAATGTTGGCCCTTCCATGCACCTGCCTATCCCTCCTGCCCACTTCATCACTCTCCTTAACAATTGTTTCTGAGTGTAGTTTGTTCTTGCAGCACTCCTCTTTCTTTTCCTTCATACTCCCCTTTCCCCTTTCCCGCTCTTTCTTTCTCCACCTCACACAAACTCGCTCCCCTACTCAACAGGCTTTTTTATGATATGGTTCACATTAAATCTGTAGTGGTTATAGCCTTGCTTTATATCCTTTGAAGTCGAGAACTGGAGATTGAGCACTCTTTTAAAAAATGAAAAATGTTAGGGAACCCGGAAACTGGATTTTATTAATCATTTTCCTTTGTTTATTTTTCATGTGCTTTTAACATTAACAGTGGCTTTTTTTTTTTATTGTCATTAAGATGGGTTATAACAGCAATACATGTGTTAATTGAAAAAGTAAGCTATTCTGGGAAAACACCTTGACTACTTTCTTACAAACACATGTATGCAATCAGAAACAAGCATGCACACAACATGCACATATTTTGTTTTGTTGTTAAACTGAAATATGTGGAAATATCTGTTTACAGCTCGCCCAATTGCCACAAATGTCAAGAACTTAAGATTGCAGCGAGATGACTTTGAAACACTCAAGGTCATTGGCAGAGGTGCTTTTGGAGAGGCAAGTTTTGAGCAGCTTTTTGACATTTTGATTTTTGCACTAGATAGTGTGTATGCCTGTTTTTCTCTCTCTCTCTGTCTTTTTTCTCTCCCCCTCCTATGTTCACCTGCTCGCTCTCTCTCTGTGTGTGTGTGTGTGTGTGTGTGTGTGTGTGTGTGTGTGTGTGTGTGTGTGTGTGTGTGTGCGCAAATTATAATAAAACCTTGTCTCAGGTGCAGACAGGGAATGAAGCAAACATGATCTGAAAATCTGTTGCTGTTATGATGGGTAACTTTTAAAGACAGAAGTACGGGGCCTGGAAGGTGAGAAGTAATAGTTCTCCAGTAAGAACTGTGTGAATTTATTGTTCCTACAGATTGGAATTCATTAGGATAAACAAGGGACAGCTGTTTCACTCTGCAAAGAACTCATCAAACTTGCTACAAAGTTTTGATTTCCTTCCGATAAGAAGGGCTTCCATGAACTCCCCACAGTTGGCTAGATCTCCTGTATGATTAACATAAGAACATTCACTGAGGAGAAAATAAGAATTTTGAATTAAATGATTGGTAGACTGAAGAAAATATGATAATTGTGTAAAAGCGCAATATCTTGCATTAGGCTATTAATGTGCTGTCCATTCATCTATACCCAAATAAAACAGACTTTCATACGCACTTCCTCGCTCTTCATCCGTTTCCTACCCTCACGTCCCTTCCCCACGACATATATATATAGCCTATCACATGGACAAGAGAAGTGTTTGTCAAAGCAGATATGATATGTCTTAAGAGTATCTCTAAATTCAGGCAGAGATGAGATATTGCACAAACAAGATGGCAAAGAGTCCTGACATGAGAAGAACATTTTTGTTGTAAAGTATGGTTTCTCACAAACATTTCTTAGGATGAGAGAATGATGTGTATGGATGTTATTTATCACATGATGTGTAGGCAGTAGCGTTCTGTTGTTGAGGATTTAACTTTTTCTGCAGAACGAAGATTGTTACTTGCTTAGCATTGCTAAAGACATTCCCCATTTAACATTTTGGTACTTAAACAGTGTTTAACGTCAGGTAAAATCAGAGGTTTAGTACTTGTTACAACTGAAAATCAGGTACTGAAATTTGGCAAAGATGTGAAAACTTTTATTCCTGAAGTATGAACATGTACTGTGCTTATGCTCAGGATGTGCGAGAAGTTGTCTTTGCACACTTACTGTGGAGCGTCTCCTCATCCTGATCATACCCCATTAATATTGAAAGGATGACAGAACAGACTTGAGTTTTTCATTTGCTCAACGTTACATGGGATGCTATTTTTGTTTACTTAACCTTGTCTTTCTTTTGGCTTCTGCTTATAATGAAAGTTACAGGCTATACTTTATTCTTTTTGACTGCTATATTATTGATTTGGTGGTTGTGTTCTGACTTTTTGAAGACAAAATTATCTCCTACCATTTCCCTGCTCCCCCCCCCCCCCCCCCCCCCCCCCATCCTTTTGTTTTCATTTTTTTTACCCCTGGATATATGAATACCTTTTAGATATGGAGACATGATATATGTTGCTTCCACATATTTGCAAAATATAGGACACTGATGATGCACGTAACATTGGTGTTATACCCACTGATGTGTATCCTGTATACTTGTAAATGTGAGTGAAAATGGTTGTAAATAGAGAATGAAAAAATAAATACCAAACTTAATAACCACTTTCTCTATCAATGTTTATGAAAATGAAGCACTTGGCTTTTATAAACAGTGAACAGGTTTCTATCAGCAAAATACTACTTTATGTTGGTGTTGTTCTGTTTGTGATAAGTTGAGCAAAGTGAAGCACTTTTCATCAGAAAGGGATGCTTATTATTGAATGTGACTGAAATTGAGTATAGTGGTGTACTTTTCATGAGAAATACTTAGTTTGGAGACTGGGTTATTGATCAGTTTTTTAGTTTTACTTCTTTTAGCAACCAGAATGTTAGGTAAGGGAATAACACTTTTTCTGTAAATGTACGAATGTTGGAATTTATATTTATTTAGTGCTGTGACTTGTCGCATGTTGAACTAAAGTTTTCAGACAATTAAGATGGTTTCTGTGTATGTGCACAATTGCGACAGTTACAATTTCAACAAGAGTGTGACTCACTGCATTAGAATTATTTAAAGGAAATCAAATTTTGCTTCTGTAATGAATGCCTGTGTGCATTACTATTAATCCCATTTCCACACAGATGGTCCTGTCTGGACAGATTAATCCCATTTCCACACAGATGGTCCTGTCTGGACAGATTAATTCCATTTCCACACAACCAGCCCTGTTTGGACAGATGAATTCCATTTCCACACAACCAGTCCTGTCTGGACAGATTAATCCCATTTCCACACAACCAGTCCTGTTTGGACAGATGAATTCTATTTCCACACAACCAGCCCTGTTTGGACAGATGAATTCCATTTCCACACAACCAGTCTGTCTGGACAGATGAATTCTATTTCCACACAACCAGCCCTGTTTGGACAGATGAATTCCATTTCCATACAACCAGTCCTGTCTGGACAGATGAATTCTATTTCCACACAACCAGCCCTGTTTGGACAGATGAATTCTATTTCCACACAACCAGTCCTGTCTGGATAGATTAATTCCATTTCCACACAACCAGTTACATAACTTTCCTTTAGCACAGCAAAACGAAAAACCAGTTGTACTTAGCTCATTGCAGGACAGTCAGCAAATTTAAGTGTTTCTCCCTTTCTGGCTGAGTAATTCTGATTACAATTGACTGGCCGAATAGAATAAGAATGCAGCCATGTTTATCTCTCTGAAATTTTCTAAGGTCTCCTCATAGTCATATATATATATCATCACCATCATCTTGTGGTCAGTATCATCTTATCATCATCAACATCGTCATCTATTCAGACTTTCATATGTTTTTATTCACTTTTTTTTTCAAACTGTAGGTGGCTGTTGTCAAGGAAAAGACAACTGGAAATGTTTTTGCCATGAAAATCCTGAACAAATGGGAAATGCTGAAAAGAGCAGAGGTATAATCTTTTTTCCTTTTTTTTCCTTTTTTTTTTTTTTTTTTTTTAATTTTTTATTTTTAGTTATTTCTTATTCTGTTTGTGTGAGAATGTTTTAAAAAAACATCAATAAGAAGGGAAAAAAAAAAACGTGATGGAAGCTTGGAAATGAGTATTGATATAACTTGTCCATAGAGGGAGTTGTGTTCTTATCGACTTTGATAAGTTTGTTTTAGAATACTGATAAGTTTGTTTTAGAATACGTTTTAGAATACAATTATTGTGTAAAATGTTAAAAGGTTATGGAAATTATATTGTTTTGATAAATGTTTTGGAAGGTAATGTGTAACAGCTGATGTATCTTGTGATTATTTCAAAATGCTCATATGTGCGGCTCATGACTAGTTTCAGACTGACTGCAGGGCTGTGGTTATGAACAAACATTGGAGTGAATTGCTGACTTAAGTTAAAGGGCTTTGTGACAATGAATAAGCTCTAACATAGTGATGATTAGACTGATTTTATGCTGTTCTGTCCCTGTAAATTCTTCAACATCCTTCTCTCCTTCTCTCCCTCATTCTGTTCTGAATAATGACCCACCTGTTTCCTTTTTTCTTCTGTTCAGAGTCATGGTGTACCTCTCGATCAGTGCCTTTCTCTTTAATGGCACATTTTAAATATCTGGAAACTTGCCTTCAGATCTGGACTTTGGTAGGGCCAGTTCTTTTGGTCTCTGTCTCTCTATTGATGTACACAAAATATTGGTGCGCTTTTGTCCTTTCAAGAATGAATTACTGTAATTGTCTTTGAGCTGGCCTTCTCAAATATCTGTTAGACAGACTTGAACAAATTTAGAATAATGCTGCTAAACTCATTTGTAGAGCTTCAATATCTGACCATGTTTATCCTCATCTTCATTCTTTCTCTGATTGCCTGTTCCAATTGAAAAAAAAAAAAAAAAACTGCAGATCATATCTGCTTTGACTTTTACTGCTGAATGTGGCTCAGGATTAGAGTATCTCTTGTCCAAATCTAAATCCCCCATTTGCCAGGTCTTCTTTTCTTTTGATTCTTGACTTCTAAGGATGCCTCATACCAGCACAAAAACTTAGCAGCACAAAACTTTGTCTTTTCATGCTCCATCAACATGGAATAGACTTCTTGACAATCTTCAGCTTGGTGACTCTCTTGCCTCTTTTAAATTTGGCCTTAAAACTCGTCTCCTCTTTTGGCTCTAGGTCTGGTTGTGGCATAGCCATGTGAACAGTTTGTATTTTTTCTCTTCACAGGTGTGGTATGTGAACAGTCTGTACTTCACCATAGGTGTGCTGTTTCTTTGTGTGTGTGTGTGTGTGTGTGTGTGTGTGTGTGTGTGTTCACAGAGAAATTTGTATACAGGTATGTTGGTTTTTGTTTTTATATGTATAGCTTATAAAGTGTATTTTGGTGTGTATGTATATCACCATTTTTTGTCAAGCACTTAGAGCAGTTTTCTGGATGGTGTACAATTTATTATCCATTGTTATTTTTATTATTGTTTTCAAAAGAAATTAGATGCAAGTGGAAGCCTTCCATAACAAACATCACACACACACACACACACACACACACACACACACACACACACACACACACACACACACACACACACACACACACACACACACATACGTGGTGGAAATCTCACAAGTGATCAAGTGCTCTAAATTTTTTTAAGTTTTTTTTCCATTTCTAGTGATATGGGTAGGACGTGTATGTCTGATTATGACCTAGGAGACCATTGTATTGGTGTTCATGTGAATGGACATTCCCACTCTACAATTTCTTAATAATTCTGTGTTGTTGTTCAGACTGCCTGTTTCAAGGAAGAAAGAGATGTGCTGGTGTTTGGGGACCGCAGGTGGATTACCAACTTGCACTATGCATTTCAAGATGATACATATTTGGTAAGGAATTTGGAAAAGGAGAGGAATAGGAATGGGGTGGGTGGGGGGGGGGGGGGGGGGGGGGGGGGGGTGGAGTGAGGGGAAAGAAAGAGAGAGAGATATCTTTACATGAAAAAGAATAGTGTGCTTGCTTATATAATATTGTACTGAGTTAAAATTGTAGGAATGTTTTAAATTGAATAGAAACATTTATTGCAGTCAGATAGATCACTTTTTTGGTACAGCTCTACCCTTTTCCTTTTATTTCTTATTTTATATTATTGTTATTTTGTTTGCATTGATTGATGTCAGCAATTGTTAGTTACAAGACGAGGTGACTGAGGGAGTCTGAAATACACTGTATTTTGTCCTGTAGTCTGTTTGTACCGTGTGGTGGAGCTAATACCATTTCTCTCTAAAATTTGATGGTAAGTGTGCTGAACTACACCATTATTCCATCTGTCATGGATTTGTATTCCCTTACAACTTGAGGTCTCTAATGGTTTGAATACTTAAAAAAAAAAAAAAAAAAAAAAAAAAGCACTCTGTACTTTTTAGTTAAGTCCAAAAAAGTGCTTGACTGCATTTTGGTAGCAATGAATATTCCAGATTCCAACTTGATTTTTTTTTTCTCGCTACAGTGACATTACCCCCATGCCATTCATTCTGATTTCCTGTCCACAGCCATATGCTGATTTGTCTTGTTGCAGCCCCACCACTGGCAATCCACAAGGAGCAGTCAGTGTCAGGTGTCATGAGGTAGTCCTACCAAATGAGACACTGCGCTCCTGCCGCATCACTTTGGTGGTATTCATTGGTGTCTGTTCTGATACACAGCTTACCACCTGCCAAGCCCCAACTGATTACCGTAATTGCTTAGTCACGAAACCAGTGTGAGTGAGCATCCCTCTGTGAAGGGTACCACAAGACTTGTCGAGTGACAGTACCCCAGAAACTTGCATACACCAGCAGCTGTGACATGAACTCGCCAACAGTATTCATGAGAAGAAGAAATGGTAACAGAGGTCACCAAGGGTGCAGGGCAAGAAGGGCCACAGAATTTGTGACCATTTTCTTTATATGCAAATCAGGGAATATGATGAAAGTGATGCAGTGGAGCTCCATTTTGGTCTGAGACTCTCTATGACAAGGCTGTACTTTAAGCCTGCTTTCATATTATATCCTGGTGTCATCCAGACCCAAGAGATACAGATGCCAGCTATGCTGGCCAGAAAATTAAAGCAACATTCTCAGAGGTGCATCTATTCAGTGGATGAAACGCAACTCTGTGATCCCAGTTTACCCAATTGAAACCATATCTCCCTGCTTGGTAGGAGCTAGTGAGGGCAGAAATATCCCACAAGTAAATGGCTTTGATGGGAATTTGAACCTACAACCCCCCCAGATTTGCAGTGTTAAAAGCGCTGCACCATGGTAGCTAGTCAGATTTTTTTTTTTTTTTTTATGAACATTTAGTATCTGGATTGAAAAATAAAAGTTAAGTCATGAATAGCTTAAAACACGAGTGAGAGTTCGGCTTTTCCATGGAGAGGGGGCGCTTATTATCTGTGGATGAAAGAGCAATATGGTTACATTCAAATTTGTTTATTATTGAACATTAAAGTCTCTGTTTCTTGTTTTCACAGACTGATTGGTTTTTGTTTATGATTTTGAATGATTATTGATATGATACATCAGTACTTGGTCATGGACTACTATTGCGGTGGGGACCTGCTCACCCTACTCAGCAAGTTTGAGGACCGGCTGCCGGAGGACATGGCCAAGTTCTACATCGCAGAAATGGTGCTGGCCATCAATTCTCTGCACAGATTGGACTACGTCCATCGTGACATCAAACCAGACAACGTTTTGTTGGACAGGAGTGGTCACATTGTTCTGGCTGATTTTGGCTCCTGTCTCAAGTTGATGCCTGATGGAACAGTAAGTTTTTCCAGTTAGTTGTGAAGCATTCTGTGCATTTCTTTTAGACTAGGGGTATATAAAAGTCAGTTTAGAATCTGATTAATGTTAAACAATGTCTAAACTGTAGAGAAGAAAAAAAAAAGCAATGGATGTACTGTTTATGTGTGGGTTCTTTTTTTCAGGTGCAGTCATCAGTGGCTGTTGGAACACCTGACTACATCTCTCCAGAAATTTTGAGAGTAAGTGCTTGTTATTCTTTTTTTATTTTGTAAGTTTTTTTTTTTGATTTGTCAGTCAGTGTTTTTTTTGTTTGCATTGTAATAGATTTGATGAGTGATTGCTTATTATATAGAGAATTAAACATGAAAGTTTTCTCAGGCAAACCTTTATTGTTATTGTATTTTTGCCCTTTTGAAAATGACCTCTCTGCTCATATTTATGACATATTTACTTTTTTTTTTTTTTTTGAAAAAGAAAACATTCTTTCTTCTTTTTTTTCTTTTCATTTTGATGGCTGATTTCAGTCCTTTTTTTTCTGTTAATGTTGTGTCATTTATTGAATTGCATTATGGGCTATAATGGTTTCTTGGAAGACATGTATAAAAACCTGAAAGAAATCAGCAGCTTAGTTCATCCATTTGCCCATTTTTATGTATATATGATTATGAATTTGCATGTGTAAATGTAAGCTCCAGCTGTGTGTGGGCATGGATAATGTGTGCTTTATTGACAGATTTGTGTGGATCCAGTATACCACCTTCTTTATTATGTTTTTTCCATCATGCTTTCGAGAGTTGACTTCAACAAAGTGACAACTCTAAATATGGCCTTGTACGGTTGATTGGGCTGTTCACAATATGAATTTTGATTCTGTTTTATGTTGGAAATGTCACAATGTGGAGTTCATGACTGTGTACATAGGTGTCAACTTCCATTAGCATTTTATATCATTTCCTGATTCTTTAGTTTTGAATTGCAATTTTGTTGCAAAAAAGTAAAAAGTTTTTTCATTGCCTTTTTTGTTTCTCTAAAACAGTCCAGGTGTTCAGTCAAGAAATCGCACCTTATATCTGAATAAAAAAAAAAAACTCCCACAAAATTACCCATCCTCCCCCGAAGAAAAAAAAACAGAAAAAAAAAAAACACACACATACCTGCTTATATCTAATAGTTTAGCATAGCATATGTATTTACTCATTTAAACAAACTGAAACACACTATCTTGTCTGTGATCAGGCCATGGAGGATGGGCATGGAAAATATGGGCCCCGTGTGACTGGTGGTCTCTAGGTGTATGCATGTATGAAATGCTGTATGGAGAAACCCCGTTCTATGCTGAGTCCCTGGTGGAAACCTATGGCAAAATCATGAATCATCAGGTAAGTAACTGCAAGCTTTTGATTTTTTTTTTCAATGTGGATATGGTTGTTTATTAAGCTGCTTTTCTAATGCCCCCCCCCGACATCAGCTCAGTATGCAGTATTTGTAAATGAGAGAGAAAATTGACTGGTGTAATAAAGCTGAAATTGCTTCAGATTAGCAAAGGGCGTTGGTGTATGATGAATATGATTCAATTGTTGAGAAGTGCTGTGTACTTCACTGTGTAAATCAGCAATATGCAAATTAATTAACAATTGATTGACTTCATAGTTGTATTCAGCTTTGTGTTGGAAAACAGAAATAGCGGTAGTCTATTCCATGTCATTGTGATATGTCTGTCTTTCGTTTTTTTTGAATGATCATGTTTTTCTACTTGGACTTCTTTTGGATTCCTCTAGAGACAGATGACATTTCGCTTGAATGAAATGTGAAAGGATCATAATAGTACAGTTAGTGGGATGACTAGCAGTTTGAACATGCTTGGATGTGTTTTTTGTTTGTTTTCATACTATTCTGTATTTTTTGTTTGTTTATGAATCTGATGTATTATGTCAGTGCATGGATGACTGCTTTGTTGTGCAGACTCGGTTTGAGTTTCCAAACGATGTAGATGACATTTCTACTGAAGCGAAAGACTTGGTACGACAGTTGATATGCAGTGCAGAGACCCCCGGTTTGGCAAGAATGGTCTGGATGACTTCAAGAACCACCCCTGGTTTGTTGGCATTGACTGGGACAACATCAGAGACAGTAAGTTCTGCCTGCTGCCTTTACCATATAGTTTTTTTTTTTTTTTTTTTTAACATTTAAAAACAATGCTGCACAGAGTTTTTTCCCTTTCTCTTACTTAAAAGGAATATATTGATGTCATTGATCATTGTAATTTAATAAAAGTAAAGTTTTTGAAAGCTTGAAATCTTGTCAAAAGTGCAGTGAAAATGTGATTTTTTTTTTTTACTTTCAAATTTTTGCAGAAGTTCGAGTTAGCTTTTGTTCTGATTTTGCATGTTGTATTATTTCCATTTTTCAGACTGACCAAAATATTTGATATTGACTGTCTTCATGTATTAACGATAAAACAAAACTTGCAGTTTACATGGAAAGCTCAGTGACTTTTCCACCCTGCTTGTTAAAAATCCTTATATATCAGAATTTAGTCATGGGTCATACCATGGGCCAGCAGCAACCTTAGACCCCACTCTTTGTTGTGTGCGTGTCTGTTTTTGAATGAGTTCCAACAGTTCAGGGGTTGCTGTATATATGGTTTTTCCCTTGAGCATGTATTTGTGACAAGTAAGGGTGTGAGGTGAGGTCCTCATGTGGATGGACTCAGAGTGTTTTTATTTTGTTGAAATGATGGAGTAGTTTTCATGTTAATTTTGCCATCATCCTTTCTGTTTATAGTGGTGGAAGGAGCAACTTCCTGGTTCTAGTCATGGAAGAAGATTATTTTTCTGACGACTGTAAAAAGTACTCGAGAATGGATGGCTCAGGTAACATACCTTAGGCTGTTGCACTTAATTAAAAGTGCTGTTGACCCAAGTGAAAGACAGAAGTAGATTCTAACATGAAATGAAGTATGAACAACAGACTGATACATTTGCAACTCCAGCAGCAAAGTTGAATTTGAATAATAGGAAATCTAATTTTTTTTATTTTAACTTCCCCAGATGTTTTATGGTTACCTGGGCCTGAATCTGGCCATTGCTTTTAACTTTTTTATTATCATGTGTGACCCCTTGTTGCCAAATTTTGCTCCAGGGGTCAACAGGCTGAGTCGCACTTTACTTTGTTTTATTTTTTTTGTTTTTTAACATGTGCGCTGGGGACCTACTCGTTTTTTAGTGAACCAGTCTTTTAGGAAGAAGAAGAAAATCAAACTCTAGCTGATTATTGACCACATCATGAGAATCTTGGTGTTGATAATTCAGCTCAGAAAGATCATCTGTCATTGAGTATGCCTGACAGTTTTCAGTTTTGTGATTGGGAATTTTTGGTGAGTGCACTAAACTGAGAATTTGAATAGTTCTTCAGATGCCATGAACTTTGCTATCAAGTTTGGTGGTGTGTACCAGCCACCGTAGCGAAGTGGTTAGCGTCACAGACTCCCAGCTGGGAGGTCGTGGGTTCGAATCCCATCAGAGTCATGTGGGTTTTTTCTGGCCCGACTGGCTCCTACCCAGAGTTGAGTTTTTTTCTGCGGACTCAGTTGGGAAGACTGGGACCACACAGTCGAGTTTCATCCACTTAATGGATGCGTTTCTGAGAGTGTTGTTCACATTTCCTGACCAACACTGCAGGTGCCTGTATCTCTGGGGCCTGGTTGATGCCGGGATATGTTATGGAAGGAAGTGTAGAGTACAGCCCTGTCATGTAGTCTCAGACCGAAATGGAAATAGCATCATCTCAGTCATCCTCATTCTCATTGATCAGCATTAGCCCGTTCACTGCCTGAAAAAATTTTTACAAACAAAGGCTTTCCCAGTGCCAGGGAAATCTAATGATTTGGGGGTAATAATTAACAAAAAATTCTAGCTCAGAAACTACAAAAGATATAAAAATGAAATATATATGATTTTTGAAGGAAATTGAATGGAGATTTTGAATCTGGGCTTCTTTGTTTTGATTTTGATCATAAAAAAATATTTAGGCATTTAGATTTGGATAGATTTTTTTGCACGATCAAAAACGTATGTATTTACCACTACAGCTTCACATCCAAAAAAGAACACAGAGCAAAAAAGTTGAAAATAAAGTTGATATTGTCACACTACACCTGTAAATGAAAGTAGAACAGTCTAGAAGTCTATCAAGACGCTCACACACCTCATGCAGACAGGTCAGTCCACGACCACGCCCCCCTCCCCCCACCACGCCCCCTTGCTGGACTTCAACCCTCTCTTTCACTCCTCCTCTTCCCCTACCGTTCCTGCTGCCCATGTCACGCTGCAAGCAGGCGCGCGCTCCCCTCTCGCGCTGACTAACACGTCGCTGGCCACTCGCACACAGTGCAGAGTACACACTAGGCTGGCTCGTTCGACGCTGGTAACCAAGTCAGCTGAACACACTCTTGCGATCGCACAGCACGACTCAATAACTGACGAATATGGTCGGCAATTCCATCACTATCATCATCTCACCTTCATGCTCGAGTGAGTCGTTGAATAAAAGATTATTAACTTTGTCAAAAAAGATTGGCAGAGCTTGCTCAGCTGTGTAAGTACGCTGATTTGGTCGCTACACTCGTCGAAGGTTGCGCCGCCATCTTTGCAAGCGAGACAAAGCGCTGGCTGGTCATCCAATCAGTGATGAGAAAAAAAATGGTCTTTCCCCTCACGTGTGGTCATTTGCATATCATTTTAATGCTGCAGACATATAAGGCTTACTACGCACACTCTATTTCAGTCCTTTGATAGGAATAGTAACGAATGAAAATTCAAGAAAAATGCATGACCGTCAGCTGACGGCTTAAAGGCACTCAACGGGTTAAAAAAAAGAAAGTCTCAAATTCTGTGGCCCTTCATGCCCTGCTCTCATGATGACCTCAGTTACGATGTCTCTCCATGGCTGTGGCCTTGGTTTGGTTCCGCTTGGGGTCACGGTATCAGCGAGTCCATGGGGGCTGTCGTGGGATGGACATGGTGGCGCCCTCTGGAGGGAGAGCTCACTCACGCTGGCTCCGCGACTAAGCAATTATTGTCGTCAGTAGGGGGCTTAGTAGGTGGTGTCCTGCGTATGTTAGATCAGAACAGGAGCCACTGAACACTACTGAAGTGACTCGGCAGCAGTGCAGTGTCTCCTCTGTTGGGTTGCATCTTGACGACTTGACATTGAATGCTCCCTGTGGATTGCCGGTGCCGGGGCTGCAGTGGGGCCGACCGGGGGCTGCGGCTGCGGATGGGGTGTCAGAATGAGCGGCGTGTGTGCACTGAGGTGGTGCAGAGGTTGGGACAGAAAAAAAAAAAGAAAAAAAAAGTTTGCTGTGTGTTGAGGCATATTTTGAATTTCATTTGAGGGTAAAAATAGGTCTTTTACCCATAAGATTTTGCCATAATTTTTACGAAAAAAAAAATGAAACTATGGGAATTACACACACACACACACACACACACACACACACACATATGCTCACACACACATATGCTCACACACACACCATACACACACACACACATATGCACACACGCACACACACACACACACACACACACACACACACACACACACCGTAAAAAAAAAAGAAAAAAATTATGGGGAAAAAATCAAAGAAAGAAATTTGTCAGAAGTGAAGTTTGGTCTGCTGTCGTTTCGGTTAAAAGCAGTAAGAACACATTTTCCAGCGTGCCTTGCGTCTTTTACCTTGTCAAAGATGGCGATAAAGCGGTCTTACATACCAGCGGCCGGCTTTTCCAAATCTTCAAAAGTTGCGAAAGTATTGCGATTATGAAGATTATGGTTTTTTTATTTTTTTATTTTTTTTATTTATTTATTTTTTTTTAAATTACATGTTTTTGTCTGAGATATTACAGATACACATATTTGGGATAACAGGTCTGTAAAAATAATGACACTAGAAAGAGGTTTTTTTTTCTTCTTTTTTTTTTTTTTTTTTTTACATTGAAATCGACCTGCACACCTGCATTAATAGCTTATTTTCAATGAATACATGATTATATCAAACACATCATCAGAAACATTTCCAGTTAGTACTGCAATTATTCAGTTTTGTGGTGTACAAAACATAATCCATGTTATAGTTTTTGCCAGCCTAACTGGTTTCCACAGCGGCTGCACTTAACATTAATTCAGCCAGCAGCTTCTTAACTACTGTAGAATAATTCAGTACTACTGGGGTTAACATGAACTGCCTTTTAACAGATCAGGGAAATAGAGAAAGGGAATTTGAAGAAGTATATGAACATATGTAACAATTCTTTCTTTGAAATAGTGCCTGTGCACTATTTGCTGTATATTTTTCTGGAGTAGATTGGTGATAAAATCAGGCTGAAAAGTTTTGTCACCTTGAGTAGCTTGAGAAGGATGATTAGATATTTGTTACTTGAGAAAGCATTTGTTTTGAAAGGACTGTGACTACAACTTGAATTGACAGTTGGTGTTTGCTTACATTGCCTGAAGTGAAAAAGTGTTTTTTTGTTGCAGTGAATGCCCCGTACAAGCCAGAAGTCAGGCGCAACAGACACATCTAACTTCGATGTGGATGACTCTGAGGTCAAGCACACAGTAAGTGTCAGCATTCTGCTTGAGATGCTTCTTTTCAGGGCGATCTCCGTCTGAGAAATGATGCTGTTTCTTTGCCCTGTCTTCGGCCTGGTTTGCTGAGCCTTTCCAGCCTTCTCCTCTCCTCCAACTTTTTTTCCTTTTCCAGCCTCTGGCATCCCAAATGCACTGTTTCAAGGGTAGAGTATATCGTAATGTGAGTTTTGAAAGCATTATTACCCTGCATTATTTTCACATTGCTGTTAATAGAATAGCATGCAATGATCTTTTCCAGTGAGAAAAATTAAAAAAACCGAAAATAAGAGTATAAATTTCAGTAAGGTATAGTTGCTTTTTCTTTTTTTTTTTTTTCCTTATAAGTGCGCATGTGTGTTTGTGTGCACATGTATGTGTGTGTGTGTGTGTGTGCGCGCGTGCATGCATGTGTACATGCATGGGTATGTGAGATGTAATTGTGAGCATTTACTCGCTGTGTTGTGTGTGTGTGTGATATACGATATAAAACATTTTGTGAGCTTTGCTAGCTGAGTGAGGAGAAATGTTTCTGTCATAACACATTTTTTTAAACTAGATTTTTCCAGTCATTGAAATGTAATGTAAATTTTATGAATGGTCAAGGTGAGTAGCCTTGTTAATATTGTGCTTGCCTTCCTTGACAGGACACTGTTCCACCATCTACACATTCAGCTTTCAAGGGACACCATTTACCATTCATTGGTTTCACATTTACCAAGGACTGGTGAGGACAGATTTGTCACTTTTTTAGTTTTTATTTGTCATTGATAAACAAAAACGTTTTGATCAAATGTCGAAATGAAACGAAAAGGTGATAAAAGACTGTCTGCATGTCACATTATAAGCATAGAAAATCTCTTTAAAATGCTATCTACTTAGGGATATATAGTTCAGGGTTTTTTCTGTTGTGAAAGGTGGTAGAAAGTCCTTGAGAGTTGAAACCCCACTTTTTTGACCTTTAATGTTCAGGAAAACAAAAGTGTGAAGTAAGGATCTTTTAATAGTGCGTGTAATTTATTCTTCTTTTTTTTTTTTTTTTTTTTTTCATCAGCAAAATTAAGAGAAAGAACATTTTCAGATCCAGGTGGCAGTCCTGAAAAATGCCAAATTTTTTTAGTTGGTGTTATTTGCTGATTATTAGGTATCGCTGTATTGGTTTGCTGACGTCTTTTTATATTTGTGCAAAATGAAATTCTTATAGCATCCGGTAAAGTCCTTGAAATTTGTATAAAAAGAATTACAGAGTTATTTTTTCTTTCACTTAATTAATGTAAGCATATCAGAATTTTGAATAGTTCTTTTTTTTCCTTTTAGATGAAGAGTTCATGTGCTTTGGCCATATTTCTGCTTTGCTGTAATCCCATAAAGGAAATGAAAAAATCTAGCATATTCGAACAGATGAATGGAAGTTATAGTGTTATAGAAAAGAAAGTCTAAAAATAAACAAATACTGATTTAAAAATCGGATTTTGAAATTGAACGTCATTTGTTAGGCTTTAGCAGTTTGGGTTTTACAGTACAGTTATGTTGGTTTTTTTTTTTTCAGCAAACTGTCAGACGCTGAATGCTTACAAGAGTCCATGGAATTCGACAGTGACAAAATCGAAAACCTATCTCTGTTGAAGTTTTGGATCGTAAAGTAAAAATGTTAGAAAAGGAGAACAAAGATCTTTCAAAAAAACTTCAAGGTAAGGGAGCCTTTTTTTCTTGTTTTTAATATTTTGTTTGTGTTTCATGGTTTGGTGTTGTTTGAAGAATTCATTTGCACACTGTTGTGTATATGAGCTTAATATTTGACAACACTGTCACACTGTATCTTTAACTGTCCCATCTTTCCTTAGCAATGCAAAGAAAATGGACAAATATATCATTAGAAGTAGTAGTAGATACAGATAATAACTATTATTATTAGTTTCATTATTGTTACTAGTATTATTAATATTTTTTTATTATTAGTATAATGATGATGATTATCAGCATCTACACTTCATTCATACTATGTGATGAACTTAATTCCATTTGTAATCTAAAAATTTCGGTGCATTAGTATGTTTCTTAGACTTTAATCATATTATCTTTCTGATTTCCATATCATTATTATCATCATCGTAATTTTTATGGTTATGATGATTGTTATAACAGTTCTTCCTTTGTTTTCATCGTCTTGCATGTTTGTCTACCCTAAAGAAGACAAATAGGTTGAAACACATTATGTTTGTTTTGTACTTTTTAAAAATGTTTTTGTTTGGCAAGGCAGTTACTCTTGTCCTTGCTCTTATTTATTAATTTTAAGAACAGTAGCCATGAGACCTTGTTTTGCAGTTACACAGTGTTTTGGACTTGGAAGTTAGTAAGTGAAAAATGCATTGTTATAAGAAAGCGACGTCTGGAGTGGTTTCGTTCCCCCCATGGACACTTGCTGAGCATTGAAAGCTTCATCATGCTGTCTTTGTTGTCTGATAACTGTGTTTTATGAAGTGTACCATGGTTTTGCAGACTGTCAGGATGTCCTGATAACTGTGTTTTATGAAGTGTACTGTGGTGTTGCAGACTCTCAGGAAGCCCTTCGCCAGCAGCAGAGTACCCACAATGGTATTGACCCTACTGCTGCCGCGCTGCTGCTGCTGCCAGCGATGACTCTGAGATCCGCCAGCTGAAAGATGACATGGCTGTGCTCCATCGGGTTGTTGCAGGTGAAGCATCGCTTCTGGGATGGATATCTGTTATATCAGAAATGCTTTTGTGTGGTAATGTGGAGGTAAAGGTGGATTTGGGGGGGTGGGGTGTGTGTGTGTGTGTGTGTGTGTGTGTGTGTGTGTGTGTGTGCTGGACGAGGTGATAGCTTCTGTTCTTAAGTCCTTGACTGCATATTCGCCACATCCATAAAAGTTTTTATTGTTTTCAGACGTCTCGAATGAATTCTATGAATTTTATATGTACCAGTTCTGTTATGAGAACTTCCCAACAAACGAAAGATGGTAGTGATGTAGCACAATTCATTCAACTAGCTGATCCGTATATTAGTTATACATGAGCATTCAGACCAAACTGCTGCACAGCCCCCCACCAACCTTGGCATCCAAAGTCCATGAGCCATGGACTGTTTGGTTACAGGCCTTTCAGCTCTCTTCTACTTTAAAAGTGGGTGTTTTTACCATGGAGCCAAGTCTGTTGACAGTTGACTGACACCTTGTGTGGATTTATCTTGAGTTTGCGTGTTAAGGAGAGGCTTGAAATTTAGTCAGTCACATGGGAGGTGAGGGACATAGCGCAAGCATTTTGGTTATTCGGTGGCCACATTGAGGGCCATATAATGCAGGTGCATTGGTTTTACATCTCGGGTCTCTCTACCCAATATGTTGAAAAGCTTTTTCTTTCTCTGGTCTGTTCTAACAGCAGAGAGGTTGAATAGAAATTTAGCATTTACCAGCCACCGTGGCAAAAAGTGGTAACGTCGCGGACTCCCGGCTGGGAGGTCGTGGGGTTCGAATCCCATCAGAGTCATGTGGGTTTTTCTGGCCCGACTGTCTCCTACCAGAGTTGAGTTTTCTGCGGACTCAGTTGGGAAGACTGGGACCACACAGTCGAGTTTCATCCACTTAATGGATGTGTTTCTGAGAGTGTTGCTCAAATTTCCTGACCAACACTGCAGATGACTGTATCTCTGGGGCCTGCTTGACGCCGGGATATGTTATGAAAGGAAGCGTAGAGTACAGCCCAGTCATGTAGTCTCAGACTGAACTGGAAATCCTTAGCATCTTCTTAAACTTCCTCATTCTCATTGATCAGCATTAAAAAATAAAAAAGTCTCAAGGTCTGTGGCCCTTCATGCCCTGCTTTCATGGTGACCTCAGTTTCAATGTCCTCTCCACGTCTATGGCCTTGTTTTGGTTCTGTTGGGGTCACTGGTATTGGTGAGTCCATGGGGGCTGTCGTTGGACAGACGTGGTGGCGCCCTCCGGGGGGAGAGCTCACTCATGTTGGCTCCGCGACAAAGCAGTTATTGTCGTCAGTAGGGGGCTTAGTAGGTGGTGTCCTGCGTATGTTAGATCAGAACAGGAGAGCCACTGAACACCACCGAATTGACTCGGCAGCAGTGCAGTGTCTCCTCTGGTGGGTTGCCTCATGATGACTTGACATTGACTGCTCCCTGTGGATTGCCCAGTGCCGGGACTGCGGCGGGGCCGACCGGGTTGCGGCTGTGGACGGGGTGTCGGAATGAGCGGCGTGGGTGCACTGACTGAGGTGGCGCAGAGGTTTGGAAAGCAAAAAAAAAAAAAAAAAAAAAGAATAAAAAAGAAATTCAGCATTTGCTCCGGTTGTAGGAATATCAAAGGGCAGTAATAATCTGGTGGTTAAGAGGTTAAGGACTTGAATCATTTTGCGCTCTTATCAAACATGAAAAGATTCATTCAAGTTGGGCCTCATTTACTGTATCATGTCTTTAAAAAAGTGAAATGTATGACCAGTTTGCTAACTTTATTTGGCCAAATTCAGATATGAATGTAGCAGTTGGACACCTTAAAAAGCCAGCGTGCCTTTTTTGAACACTTTTTCTTCATTTCAGTGATGAGTCATATCAGTTTCACTTTATTCCATGACCAAATACTGAACGGGAAAGCTTAGATATATGTTATTCTGCTATTCTGTAGCCAGCTCTAATCATTCTTCACAGTAGTACAGTTAATTCAACAGATTTAGTTTGCTGAAAATTGTTAAGTCCCCTGTGAATAGGATTATTTCTAGATCTGTAGCTTTGGCCTTTGAACCTTCGCTTCGCTTTGTTGCTGAGATTCATTAACTTTTCATCAAGTCATAAAGATAAATTGAAAAGAAAAACTGTGTAGGTTTATATGGTGGACATATTGGACTGGTGCAGTTTATATGGTGGACATATTGGACTGGTGCAGGCTGTTACCAGCAGGTGTGTTCACATTTTGAAATAGAGTGCAGTTATTACCCTGCTGACCTGGGGTTTTGCCACATTTTGAAATGCAGTAGTATAAGGTACCTCAATGATCTATCTCTGCTTTAAGCCCATTAACCATGTGTTACTTCCTTGTGAATTTATTTTGTAGGCTGCATACTGCTATGACTCGTGGATTACGCTGTTTTCTGCTGTCTCTTAAGTTCACACGTTCCCAGCTCCTTCAAATATATTATTTTGGCGTCTTATACTTTACCATGTCAGACCATAGCATTCAACGGCAGTTAGTTAGCTCTGAAAGGCAGAATTTTTGTGGCTAATGCAATAAGAAGACCATCACGTGACGCCCACCCTACTTCCACCAGGGAAGAAGCCGGCATCAGCTTCCTGTTCCATTATTCTACCTCGGCCTCCTGCCTAACAAGGACAGGTTTGATTGCTCTGTCTCGCCTATACTTCTGTTTTTGTAAAGATTGCTTCCCATGTTCCCCCTCTACAGTGAGCACTCGTGGGGGCATGCTCAGATGCTTCGCCGGCTCGCATGGCTGCTATGCCAGCCCAATTGTGAGCATCTGCCCCTCCCTTACAGACGGATAGAGCCCAGTCCGTCCTAGACACACCGACTGCGGATTAGCGACGGCTTCGCACAGAGCCAACACTGAGCCTCTCTACTATTACTAATGGGAGAGATGGGCATCCTGGTGCTCAGACAATTCTGTTCCCCCATCTCGCCCTTCCAGTATCCAGATAGGCATCTTCCTATCTCAGCCTATCTCTTCTTCGTTAAGGCTCTCGGCTAGCTCCATTTGGGGCCACTGGGAACGCTCAAGCCCCAGGCACTCCTCCCAGCCCTATCTCTAGATGGCTTTCCAAAACAGTCAGGTCGGCTTACGCCCAGGCGTATAAGGATCACCCCGTCTTATCTCCCCAGGCCCATGAGGTCAAGATGCTGGCCACTTCCGCAGCGTTCCAGCACTCTGTCCCCTTGCGCCACCCCTGGAGGCAGCCTACTGGCGTTTGGAAAATCCCTTCATAAAAACTTTTATTTAGGGATATCCGCATGCCACTGCTAACCCCAAGAAGCGTTAGAGCACTCAGCCCTCCTCAGTTCCTTTAAATTCTGCTATGGTCTGACATGGTAAAGTATATGACGCCAAGGTGAGGAGTTTGTATTATACTCCCTGTTTGGCTAGTATACTTACCATGTCAGACTCTAATGCGCGCCCTACCTTCCCCGCTAGCGCTATGGTTCTTTGGGTTACCTAGCGCATAGGCCTTGTTGAATGAGGAACAGGAAGTTGACACTGGCTTCTTCCCTGGCGGAAGTAGAGTGGGTGTCATGTGATGGTCTTATTACTGCATTAGCCACAAAAACTTGGGCCTCTCAGAGCTAACTAACTGCCGTTGAATGCTACGGTCTGACATGGTAAATATACTAGCCAAACAGGGAGTATAATATGAACTCCCCATGTAAGCCACATTGTTGTTGTTTTCTTCTTTTTGTTGTCTGCATGCACCTGTGAGCAGTTTGGACTCTGAACAAATTGTTTTCCGGAACAATCACAGTTTTAGGAAAATAAGGTGCTGTGTTGTTATTGTACTGCTTGGTCCATTCATCTGGATTTTGAGTGTGGCTTCTGCACTTCAGATTGCATCGCAAGTGAATTTTTAAAGTGTAACCAGATGAAGGGTTACTTTGGAAGTACGTTTGGTATGCTGGATCTTCGCACTGTCAAGAGGCCAGCAGAAGTTCTCTGCCATTGCAGGCTCTTTAAAGATATTTTGTAAAGCCGTAAGACATATTCTTATGACTGAAAATTCTGAGTTATTATCACTACTTTAACTGCAAATGTAGATTAGATTTTCCTCATGCAGTATTTGACATGCCAGAGTTTCGTTTTGAATATTTTTTTTCTTAGAGCCAAGTTTAGGAATGAACATTATCTATGCAGAGTCGCAGTCCGAGATGAGCACGCTTGAACTAGAGTTGAAGAAAGTCACTGACCAGAAAAACAAGAACTGGAGAGAGAAACTACGTATTGGAGAAGACGATAAAGCATCTTTTGAAAAGGTAAACATATTACATCTGGTACAGTTCTCTGTTTGTTTTTTGTTTATATATTGCATTTCTTGATATTTGGAAATATGTGTGTGTGAATGTATATGCGTGTGCATGCGTGCAGGCATGAGAGAAGAGTTGCAAGATAGTCAGATGTGAGATGAGGTGATGTAATTTTTTGGTCATGTATCAACTGTGTTCTTTTTTTTTATTTATTTTTTTTTATAATTTGAATTCATGTTTGTTTTAGGAACTGAGTGACTGGAGAGAAAAGTACAAAAACCAGGCCAGAGAATTGAAGGAAACCCTCAATAAACTGAAAGTTACCACAGAGCAATACAACGAAGCAAATGATGGGTAGGTAACTGGTTTTTAGAAAATGAAATTTGCCATAAGTTTTTTTGTTGATTTTTGTTTTCATGCTGAGACTGGTTTAAAAGAAAAAAAAAGGTGAGTGCCCAAGGAGGGTCATGCAACATATGTGGCATTGACGCATGATAACAGTGTTTGTGTTTTTTTTTCGTTTCCAGTCTTTAGGTTAACTTTGTTTTTGTTTTGCTGCAAATATTTCAGAGTTTATATTTTGGTTGATTCTACATTTTGTTTGTAAGAGTTCTGACTATGACAAGTATTTTGGTTGATTCTCTGCTTTTTGTTCGTAAGAGTTTTGACTATGACAAGTATTTTGGTTGATTCTGCTTTTTGTTTGTAAGAGTTTTGAGTATGACAAGTGTTTTGGTTGATTCTGCTTTTTGTTTGTAAGAGTTTTGAGTATGACAGGTTACTTATGTTTTTTTATTAGTTGTGGTATATGATTTTAGGTGATCTTTTTCGTACTCGCCCAGCACAGTGGATATTTCCAGGCTAATTTGCTGAGTAACTTTTCTTTTATGTTGTTATAGGGATAGACTTCCATAAGAAAAGATACTTTTGGATTTGTTGTCACTGAGGGCATGTTGAATGCTGTATTGTCTGGGGTTTAGGTGTTGACAACTGTGATGTAGCTTTCATCGTTTGCTAGCCAATGTGCATACCACAGGAATGAAGAAAACAGTTTGAAAGATAAATGCTTAACAATCTTATCACGCCTTTCCATGATCAGGAAGCTGAAGGTACAGTCCAAAGTGAAAGAACTGACAAGGGAGAGTCGGAACAAGGATGAAGAGCTTGAAGAGTACAGACACAAACTGGATACGCTGAAGATGGAGAAACGGAAGGCAGACAAGCTATCAATGAGGTATGATTACATAGGTCTAGTGTGGGTGGTGGGTTCTTCCCACTTTGATTTTATTGGTGGCTTTCTTAACTATAAATATGAGTATCCCTGTAAAGTGATATAGCATGTCTTATTCTTTCTGTTATTCACTTTTTTCCATGGGGATGCCGGAAGTTCTTTCAGTACTTGCCACTTCTCTGCCTTCTCAAAGTCCTGTGCTTGAAACTTTTTCTTTTCTTTCTCTCTGTCTTTGACTGTGCCTTTTAAAAATCCATGTCTGTCACCTGCTTTTCTGTCTTTGTGGACCATTCTCCCAGTTTTTTTCTGGCACCTCTTGTTGTTTTTTGAAAATTTGTTTATGACCTATAAGTATTTTTGGTGTCATCCTTAGGTTAGGTAGTGAAAGTTGTACACATTGTCTACAGTGGCTGTCCATTCTACTGTGTCTGTAGGCCCATATTACTTTGAATGCATTTTTTTGTGGCATTTAGATGTTTCTCACACACGTTAATTTTTTTTCCCAGTCTTGGAGCAGTAAATTAAGGGGAATGTATAGCACTGTCAGCACCGTCTAATTTTACATGCTGTGAGATGTGGTTATAATGTCAAAACTGCTTTTCCAAGATATTTTTTTTTCCCCAAAGGTCTGATCTGTATTGTCCTGTGTTGTTGCTGTTTTTTTCATTATGAGTTAGACAGCGTTAAAAAGGATGGGTGGGCTAGGTTAAAATGATTAAAACTTAGAACTTCTTACACATCGGTTCTTTGTTATAACAAAAGCTGTGAGCTTTATGTGCTGTCCACATTGTTAGATTGATCTCTTCAGAGTGTTAGTGTGCATCATTTAAGAAGCCATCAGAATGGATACATTGTACAAAAGTATTCTTGACCCTTATAGTGACTTGTTTTGTTTTTCAAATTTTTGTGTGTGTTTATTTCATGGTTTCATTTACCCCTGGTTTACCGTGTAATGAATGTGCAATTATACCGGCATTGAATACCCACAGAAGAAAACTAAATTGTGTATTCAAACATAGTAGAGAGATTCTGGGGGTGTTTTCTAGGGGCTGGTATTCCTCTAGTCCTTCTGTCTGTTCATACAGGAGTCACAAAAACTATTTTTGTAAGAATAATTTGTGCATGAGTTAGAAGAAAAAAGTTCTGAATCGAATTGAACACACATTTGAATGTTGATTGATGTTGATAATGATATTCTTTTCGAATTATGTTGCAGCTGCAAAACCAACTTGATGAGACAAAATCCAATGTAAGCAAAGAGACACGTGTACGTGAACGTGCTGAACAGTATGCCAAAGACCTGGAATCTGAAATGGAGAGGATAAACGGAAGCACATGGGACGCTCTGAAGCATCAGCAAATGCTGAGCTTACTGAAGAGATCTCAAGGTTGTGCTTACTTGCTTTCATTTGTTTATTTTGTAATCACAGAATTATTTAGACAGATAATAGAGAAATGAAAAAGGGGCAGTTTAATTTGTGTTCATTATAGATTCACAGCTGTGTCAGTTTCTATACACATGGTTATTTTTGTAACACTTAATGTTGATTGTTATATAGCTGTTAGAAAAATGAAAAAAGCAGGAATGGACGTCAGTGTAATTTTACCACTCTGTTGATTTTGCTTGCTGACAAAGTACTGCAGAGAATATTGTTATTGTCCTTTGTGTGTGTGTGCCTGTGTTCGTTACCTTTTGCAAGTTAACTCTGAAACAGTTGAATGATCTTCAGTTATTGACATTTTTTTCTTGTACGTGTTCAACAGTCCTGAAATAGCGCTGTGTGCTCGGATGGCTATAATAATGGTTACTAGAAAGTGGATTCTCAGTTTTACTGAACTGATTCTTGATTCAGTACTGAAAGATTTGCTTGTATCCAGGTGTAAACACTGAAGCAGCCTTACGGAATATGGAGTATGTAATCATGTATGGAATATATATGTATATCTGAGTAAATGTTGTGAATTGAATGATAGTAGAAACAAGAAACTTATTTATGTCGGTCTCTCTCTGCGAGTGTGTGCTCCTTTTATTTTTGTACTGAAAAAGATGTTCTTGTTTCGCAGTACTATTTTGATGAAGGAAGAGAGAGGATTGTGTGTTTGTATATTGGGCAGAGTGGACTAAAGTTTCTCACACGTAAAAGGAATTTTAGAGTTATTAATTACACCTGTCTGTCAGTGATGGTTTCAGCTACATCCCAGTGACATGTAAAGGAAGTGGATTGAAGGGCTGACTGGTAAACCAGACCTGAACTTGTGCAGGTTAAAGAAAGAGCTTGAAAAGAAGGACGCTGAAGCTGATGAAACCATTGACCGGCTGACCTCCAAACACTCCCAGGAGGTTGGAGAGCTCAAGTACAAGGCTCAGGAAGCAGAGAACAAGCGGGCAGAGACCTCAACAGAACTAGAGCGAATGCGAATACAGCTGACCTCTCAGACGGCTGTCAATGATCTCAAAGACCAGCTGTCTCATGTGGAAACACAGCTGAACAACATGACACGCCGCAACAGGGACCTGCAAGAAGACAATGAAAGACTGAACGAGGAGAGACCAGTCGGTAAGGTGGTGGTAGGGGGAGACTCCTGTAGTATGTGATGAGGACTACAGCAGAAAATGGTATTTGCGTTGGCATTTTTATAATTTTCTAAAAAAATATTCTCTTAAATTTGTTTCAGATTAGTTATTACTTGTTGTGGTTCATGCTTTTAAGTAAATTCAAAATTATCATGCGATTTTCTAAACATAATGTCTTTTTAAGAATGGAAGCAGAGTGATTCAGAATTATTTAGATGCAGTTACTGAAAATGATCAACAATAGAAGGGCAAGCAAAAACAAGACATGTAAAGAAAACAAGTGTTAAGTTAGAAAGTAGTATTTTTCTCATCGTTTATTTCTGTTTGCAGCAAAATGAACCGAATAGAAAGTCTGCTGAATGACAGAGCCCAGATGGAAGAGGAGATGCGAGACATATACGACAAAAAAGACTCTGTTGTCCAGTGGGAAAACCAGATCTCAGAAATCATCAAGTGGTATGCTGAATCTTTCTTGCTTGAAAATGCTTATCTGGGGAAGAATGCTGGTATTGTGTGAGGTATAGTTCTCATGTTTGTTTGTAGTGTCATTTTTTTTATTTTACATTTCCGGACAGGGAGTACGAGTGAAAACGCCACTTTTTTTGTTGTTGCTGTTTCTATTGTTTTGTATTTTGTAATAAGCTAGATATTAAAAAGTAATGATTGTGAGAAAAGAGAGTACAACCCTTCAAGCACAACCTCCCCAAGTGCATACCAATTACTGTTAGGTGGAGGGAACCTGTGCAGGGCAGTGAATCTGATGTAGATACAGACAGGGTCCAGAATAAGACGTCTTTGAAGGGAGGGTCTTCACTGGAAGGTGTCACTGCAGTGCATTCCTCTATTTCTTCCAAACATTTCCTGTAAGTATCATGATTTGAACAGTTTGCTGTTCCATGCATAGTGAGTCGCTGTCTTAACCAGTTCTCTGACAAATGCATGCACATGTGCGTATAATCATTCAAACCCCCTGGGAAAAAAAAAGATGTCTAGTCACACCAAAGTCTTAGTTGGAAATGCATGATTGTTTCCATATGGCATGCAATAGAAGTAACTAACAGTAGTAGGACCTCATTCCTTTCTACTTTGGGTTGCAGGGTGAGTGACGAAAAGGATGCCCGTGGGTACCTGCAGGCACTTGCCACCAAGATGACAGAGGAGCTGGAGAATCTGAAGATCATGAATGTCTCCGGAGATGATGGGGTGGGTCACTGATCATCCTGCTGTCATTAACCCATGTTCTGCATTGTTGATATGCACACCGCACAAAGGGCACATGTCAGTGCTGTGAATCTGTACTCAGAGCCTGTTGAAGTATCTTGTATTAGAGTTGATGTAGACATACATCACTGTATTGTTGATCCCATTTCTCTCTGGTATTTCTGTATCATTTTCTTGAATACATTTCCATGTTTTTTTTTGTTTGAGGTCAAATCGATAACTCTTCAAATGTAATGAATATACTTCCTGTGGATGTGATTGTGATGATGGATAGAAGATGATTATGGTGTATGATGATTGACAGGGATGATGACAAAGTTGGAGGTATGTTGATAAAGAGGATGGAAGACAACAGATGATCATGATCATAGGTGGGTGATAGAGGAATGATTGATTTATTTTGCGAAAAATGGGAGATCTGTGATGAACATTATTGTGGACATGTTGTGATCTTTATCTATGGAAGTTCTGTAACTTTAATGCTTCAGAACCGACCACGCTGGCGCAACAGGAGGTCTCAGCGCCTCGACAAGATGGAACTGCTGAACCTCCAGTCCAGCCTGCAGAGTGAGATCCTGGCCAAGCAGCAAGTCAGCAATGAATTGTCCAAGGTCAAACAGGAGTGCGTTGCCCTGGAATCGTAAGTGACCATCTTTTAAGTTCTTCATTTTTTTTTTTCTTTTGTTTTTCTTGAAGAGCGGTGGATTTACAGATAAGTTTAAGTTTTCTTATGATTTACCCTGTGTGTGTGTGTGTGTGTGTGTGTGTGTGCGCGCGTGTGTGTGTGTGCACGCCTTTTGGTTTTTAGTTTGTCTAGTGTTGATTACTTGACAAAGTGGGTGGGATGGTTGGTTGGATTGATTTATATTGTGTTTAAATGTGACCTTTTTGTGTATATAGAGTTTTTAAGACGAGAATTAGAAATGAATAATCTGAATTCTAAGAATCGGTCCATTTTCATTGTAGTAAATTCTTTCAAAGTCCATCTGAGAGGATTATAGAATGAAATTTAAAAAAAAAAAAAAAAAAAAAAAATTTAATGTGATTTATGTATTCATCCATTTTCATAATCAAGTTTTCAACACATATTTTAGTTTGGCAGTAATATCTTCTTATTTAGTTTTTGGTAATCTGTTGACAATGTGATTTTTTTTTTCCTTTATTCCAGTAAACTGCAGGAAAAGGATGCCCAGATACAAAAACTGCAGGGTGAACTGGGTGAACTGAAGGACAGATATAGCCAGATCCAGGGGCAGACTAAAACAGACGATTGTGAGTGAAAGAGAAAAAAAACATACATGGTGTCTTAAACACATACATGCATACTCTTAGGCATACACACACATGCACTCCTACTCAGGGATGCATGCTTAAACAAGCACATTCATTCATTTGTGTTGATCATGCTCAAGGATGTATGCACACACACACACACACACACACACACACACACACACACACACACACACACACACACACACACACGCACACACACACTGTTCACACACACATGCACTGTTCACGCACACACACACACACAGTTCACACACACACACACACACACACACACACACACATGCACTGTTCACGCGCGCGCGCACACACACACACACACACACACACACACACACACACACACACTGTTCACACACACACACTGTTCACACACACACACACACACACACACACACACACACACACACTGTTCACACACACACACACACACACACACACACACACACATGCGCTGTTCGCACACTATCGCACACATACATACACACACACACACACACACACACACACACACACACACACACACACACACATTGATGTTGACATTTGAAAGAGATTGAAGTTTTTATGAATAAAGTGCCTCTTACTCTGTCAGCAGTAGTAGCCGCTGACTTTTTTTGTTCATGTCCATTTTGTTTATTTGTAAGAAGGTGATGTATGATTAATTGCATCTTGTTGAAAAGTAGCCATTGTTGACCACTTGTTTTAGCTTGCAAAGTTATTGTATGCATATTTTCCTTTCAGGGGATAATCAGTGTGGAGAAAATGCTTCCATTTTGAAGTATCTCAACGACAGATACTCGCTGCTTCCTGATGTGAGTGGATTGTAAGATGTGATCAGCAAAATGTGTTGACTGCTTTGTTTGTTTTCAGTCTTTCTCAGCAGCCCACACTCTGCTTTCTTAGGCATCCTGCCTTTTTCATTTATTTGCTGATGGGAAAGTGCACATCAGTCACACAAACACCTGTATACATGCACATTTTATTACATTTACTCACACCTGTACATACTCCGGTGTAATACACATCTTTAACCAAATTGGAAATGACTTATAAAAAGAGAGAAAAGCAGAGAGGTTATAACTGTGTATCTCTTGTTGAAACGACAAAGAACATATTATGCATTATATTTGATTGTTGGTCATAAGAATTATAAAGTGGTTGCCAGAATTACGCTTGACTGAACTTTAACATTACATGAACTTCATATATGGATACTTGATTTTTTTAAAAATCTGCCATGACACCAATAACGTACAGAGAATTCATGTAACAAAATATTTCCCCTTCCGCTCAGTAAACTCGGTTCATCAGATGGTCCTGGATTCTGTGTAATATCAGTTTGTCCCAGAATTGTTTGCAAAATAAGGCCATGATTAATCCCATCTTTCTTCATCATTGGCAGATGTCCTCTATTAAAAAAAAGCAAATTTAATTTTCAGTTATTTGTCATGAATATCTGTGATTGTGAATTGTGTGTGTGTAGGCCAGACATTGAGTGAATATGTGTGTGTGTAGGCCAGACATTGATGATTATGAATGGTGTGTGTGTAGGCCAGACATTGACTGTGTTGAGGGATGTCTTTTTACCATACAGCTTTATTTTGAAAATCCCCAGCAACTCTCCATGGACAGTGAACGGGATGAAGACAGCGAGGACACGGTATCACAGACAGACTCCCTCCGCCAGTCTAGCACAGATCTGTACCCAACAGAGGTGCGAGACCAGGTGCCGTCCAGTGAATCAGTGTTGGACAAAGTTTCGGGGTCTGGTAATGCCAGCCCTAGTCCTGTGCGGCAGATCGCCCCTCACCGCCTCATTCCTTGCGCATGCCTCAGCAGAGTCACCAGTTCATAGTGAAGTCTTTCCAGTCTCCTTACAAGTGCAATTTGTGCAGCTCTCTTCTGGTGGGCCTGAAGCGTCAGGGGATTACCTGTGAAAGTAAGTCAGGTTTTCAGTCCAGCTCCTGCTTAGATGTTGTTACAAGAGGCTGTTTATTTTTTAGTAAGAAGTGAGGATGTATGATGGGGTTGTGTTGAATTTGAAAACACAGTTCACTGTGATGAAGTCATGAAAAGAAATTAATCGTTTCAGATTTCATAGATTTGCTCTTTTATTCTTGTGGAAGCTGCATTGTTGTTGCTGTGTATTTGTAAGTGTAACACAGTTTTGCTGAAAGTTGCTTCGACAAATGATTCAAATGACCCCACCCCCACCCCATCACCCTACCTTTTTTCTGTGTGTTTGTGTGTGTGTGTGTGTTGTTGTTGTTTTTTTAAAATAAAATTCTACTTTTGTGTAGTCAAGGTTTAGGCGCAGCTTGCTATGTTCCACTGACAATGCCACACTGGCCTACTCTCTGACGAAATGCTGTGCCACAGAATGAAAATTTTAGAAATAAAGAAGGAAAGGAACTCACTTCACGGACTTAGCAGCAACATGCACAGACCAACACAGCATAAATCTTTAGATTATGACTTATTTCATAAAAGAAAAGAAAAAGACCAAGTTCAGTAAGGAGAGTATTAAAATTTAGAGAAAAATCCCTAGAGACAATTAAGTTTGCTGTTAATCGATTGGTTTCAAATCGATTTGTTTCATTGTCAGCCTATTAGATTTTTAGAGGGTCAGTGAAAAAAACCACACAGTGACAACTACATATCTATCTTTTTAGTCCAACATCATATTGTGTTTGAAGTGAAGTGAGTCTGAAAGTGGATTGAGTTTGACTTGTGGCATTGCATATGAATGCTACACATAAATTTAGAATGCTACTTAAAATGTCAAATGTTACATTTTTTGTGTTTTTGATACCTTGGCATCTCTTTGCATATTGTTTGTTTCGAGGTGGTTTGCATTTCAACTGATTGGGTTACATTTGAACTGATGTTAGATATGATGATGTGTTGCAGCCTGCGGGTATGTCTGTCATGTGTCCTGTAAGGAGAAGGTGCCACAGCAATGCCCTGTACCTCCAGACCTCAGTGAGTGCTTGTGTAGGATCAGCTCTCGTCTATCTGTCATTATGTAATGATGAACTGCAAAGTAGACGTGTTTAGAGATGACAGAATGTTTGCTGCCTGGTGAATTGAGTAGGTGTGTTGTAGGTTGGAGTGGACTTGAAAGCGGACCTCTGTGCTTACATCTGATGTGTGTGTGTGTGTATTTCAGCCAAACGCCCACCCATTGGAACAGACCTCAACAAAGGTGTTGGTACCATGTACGAGGGAATTGTCCGGGTGAGACAGTCACTATATCTTGCTCATTGCCATTTGGGAATCTGGAAGAGACTGTTTCTTTCTTAACATGGCAGCTGCAGAGTTCTTTTTGTGTGTGCAGTGTTACTGAGTTGTTGACAAATTTCAACACATAACGTGAAAGAAGAAAACAGACTCTCTCGCATTCCATCCTTGGTTTTCTTATATAAGCAACGAATATTAAGAAATCGCAAAGAAAGATTAGTACACATGCCTATAACCAATGTTACTATTATGCAAATGTTATATTGTGTCCTGTGTATTCATAAGGTATGTGACCTTTGCTAATGAATTTACACAAGTGACCTTTATATTTAAAAAAACATCTTTTGCGTATGTAAACTTGCTTTTTTGCCATTGGGAGGTACCTTAATACAGTTATGAGATCTTGCATCATGGAATATTAACTTGTTCATGTGTCCAATGGTAGCCCCATGAAATGGGTGATACTGATGACTTCGACATGAACTGACCAGCAGCTTAGAAATGAAGATGAAGTCAAAACTGAGGTCACCATGAGAGCAGGGCATGAAGGGCCACAGAATTTTAGATTTTTTTAAAAAGCTAATCATTGCAGGCATGCCTACTGTCCCCAACCATCCGTGATTTGTCCCAGAAAGTTGATTTTAGAAGCCACTGTCCCGGATTTTCAACACGCGTCCTGGAAAAAAAAATCGGGCGTCCCGGAAAAAAAAATCTGGAGTTAAAAAGGCCGTTCTTATCGTGCTGCACAGAACTGAACCAAGAATATTGTCTGCTAGAGTGAGTAGACGTAATACGCATGCGCGCAAAAAAAACCCCAAAAACCTCACTTTCACTTTCAAGTCAGTACATGGCGTTGAAGAGGAGACATGATGTCGACACAGAGTCGGATTCTGACTCTTTGGATAGGTCAGAAAGGAGTGAAAAGAAGAAGAAAACAACTGTGAAATGAGGTTGTGTCTTCCGAAAAAGAATTCTGTCCCTGATTTTATGAATTTGTCCCTGATTTCTGTCTGTATTATCCGTGAAAGCAAATTTTGGGGTAGGCATGCCTGTCATTGAGGATGAGGAAGATGATGCTGTGGAGCTCCATTCCGGTTAGAGACTACGTGAAAGGACTTTTACATTTTTTTGCATAGTAATTCCGCTTTAACCAGGCTGAGTGTAAACAGACTCTACAGTGGTCACAAAATTGGACCAACTGTCACAGGGATTCATCAATAAGTGGATGAAACTTGACTGGTTCTGGTTTTTTCCCATGTAAGTCCCATAGCAGTCTTAGCTCTGGGTGGGAGCCAGTCGGGGCAGAAATATACTAACAGATTGAACCCACCTGTTCTCATTATACAATCCGTGATACTGTCAGTTGCACCTGCTCTCATCATAGAATCCATGATGCTGTCAGTAGCTGGTATGACACTTTTGTGATATTTAAGACTAATGATGATGATTTTTATGATTTATAGCTTGTCTGAGAAGATCACTCTACAATTAACTTTTTCAGGTGCCAAGAAATGGAGGCATTAAAAAAGGCTGGGTACGAGAGTATATGGTCATCTGTGATTTCAAGTTGTTTTTGTATGAATTCCCACTGACAAAACCTGCCCTAGTCAAGTTGTGTGCAACAGTGATTGATATGAGGTGAGTTTTTGAATGGATGGTAAGGGAAGGGTGTCGTTCATATCTCTCATAAGTGCAGTGTATGTATATGTATATAGTGTGTGTGTGTGTGTGTATACACACACACACATATATATATATATATATATGTATACACACATACGCGCACATATATATATATATATATATATATATATAAGTAAAAAAATAAAAGCAGGCACACCAGTCAGTATCTTCATGTCTTTTTATAAAACCAGACATGCAGAGTGTGTGGCTGGTGTGCCACTTTTTTTTTTTGAAGTTTATTTGACTGGCCATTTTCTTCACCAGTGCACCGTTGCATTGAGCGGTGTCCAGCTCTTCCAGGGTTTTACCTTTTTGTTATATATATATATATATATATATATCACACACGCACACACCACACACACACACACCACACATAGATTTAGATATGTGTATACACACATATTCCGCACATGCACACGCAGCTTCACTCACAGTTTTTTCTTGCAGACGTGCTTGCATGCACACACGTTTTATGCTCACATGTGTACTGAATATAAACCAGAAGCATAGCATTCATGTGGCTACATTTTAATCTGAACCGTTGCATTGAGGCGATTAGCTCTGAAAGGCCAATTTTTTGTGGCCCAGTGCAGTAATCCGACTATCATGTGACTCCCCCCTAGTCGTCCTCAAGGAAGAAGCCCGGTGCCAACTTCCTGTTCCTCCTCAGCTTCAGTTTTTGTCACCTATCAGGAAGGTTTTCTTGCTCTGTCTTGCCAATACTTCTTTTTTTGTAAGAGATTGTTGTCTTTGCCTTCTCTTACTTGTAGTCTGTTGTGGCTAACGCTATGGCCCTGGTACTGTGGTCGCCTGAGCCTTTGCGTGTGCATTTTATTAGTTTTATTTCCCAGTCTCTCGATCCGCCATCTTGCCTCACCGCATGGTCGTCCTCTTTCTAGTTGTGCCTAGGTTTACTTGTGCGGGAGGTTTTCTCTTGTACATTAGTTATTGTAATTATCTTAAGGTTGATCGAGTTTCCTCCTGATCTCTCAATCCACCACCTTGTCTCCACTTTTTTGGTCGTGTGCTCCGCGTTTGTTCCGCCACCATAGCCCAACATGGTGAAGGGTAACGACGGTTGAGCTCGTCTCTCTCCAGAAGTTGCTCTTTGCCCGGAGGACCTGCACACCGATTCCATGGAACAAAACATTCTTTCTTCATAAGAACGTACGGCTGGTGTAGAGGGGGGGGGGTTCCGCAGAGGGGATGTGCGACCATCATTTTGATACCTTCTCTAACTGACCGGCGGATGCACGAACACTGCGTCCGAAGGGCAAAAGGCAAGGTGCCACCATTACAAAGTGCTTTTGGCATCATATACTTCACCATGTCAGACCATAGCATTCTACGGCAATTAGTCAACTCTGCCAGCCGAAATTTTTTGTAGCAAATGCAGACATAGATAGTCACGTGACGCCCACCCTACTTCCGCCAAAGGAAGAAACCTGTGTAGCTTCCTATACCCCATTCTTCTTCGGCCTGCCGTCCAAGCAAGATAAGTCTTGTGCTCTGTCTCGCCTTTTCTGCCTTAGCGTAAAGATTGCTGTTGTGTTTACTTCTTTGCTTATTCACTTGTGGCTTGTGCTAAACCCTGGGTACACTTGATGTGTGAGGCTTCGGTTGGCATGCTATTTTATTTTATTTGCCTTCCATCGCTTGCTCTCGCGACTTGTTCCATTCCTGGTCGTCCTCACGACCGTCATCATTGTCGTGACTCGGCCTTCCGTGTCTATCTCGCGACTTTGTCGTTTGTTTCTTTCCATGATATCTGCTTCTCTCTCATTGTAATTGTCTTCTATCGGCCCTCGCGGTTGCGCGATCTGTTTTCACACTCGCACCCCGTTTATTTTTCTGGCCGCCATCTTCCCCTCGTTGGTCGTTGTCGGCCATCTTGCCTCACCCATACCCGGTTTGGCCGACAGTCTTTCTCCCCGTCGTTTGTACCTCAATGGCTCTGTCTCTCTCAAATATGTTTCAGAATTCTTAGCTAAGAATCAGGAAACGGGCACTGCCTCTCCTTCCCTCGTCATCCACTCACTGGCGGATATCTTATGAAGAGGGGGAGTGGGGGGACATGAACTTGTGCCCTTCCAGGTGTCTCAGATACTATTGGGAACGTTTGCATCTCAAGTGCTCCTCCCAAAGACATCTCCTTATTTCCATCAACCCCAATAATAAGAAAGACATCTCAGCTGGCACTGTCTCTAGGTGGCTTTCCAGGATGGCGAGATCTAACTACGCGCAGGCGTACAAGGATCTTCCTGTCCCATCCCCAGGCTCATGAGATCAGAGCGCTGGCTACTTCAGCAGTGTTCCAGCTCTCTGTCCCCTTGCGCCATCTTTTGGAGGCAGCCTACTGGCGTTCGGAGAACCCTTTTATAAACTTTTATTTAAGGGATCTCCGCATGACCAGGGCTGACGGTTCTAAAGGGATCTCCTTTGTGGCGGCCAATGCAGCCATATCGGTTAACCCAGGAACCACTAGGGCACTCGGCCCTCCTCCTATTCCTTTAAATTCTGCTATGGTCTGACATGGTAAAGTATATGATGCCAAAATGGGGAGTTTTTACTATACTCCCTGTTTGGCAAGTATACTCACCATGTCAGACTCTATTGCATGCCCTACCTTCCCCTCTAGCGCCAGGGTTCTCGGAGTTACCTTGTGCACAGGCCTCAGATGAATGAGGTACAGGAAGCCTACACAGGCTTCTTCCTTTGGTGGAAGTAGGGTGGGTGTCACGTGACTATCTTATGTCTGCATTTGCTACAAAAAATTTCAGCCTGGCAGAGCTAACTAACTGCCGTAGAATGCTATGGTCTGACATGGTGAGTATACTAGCCAAACAGGGAGTATCGTAAAAACTCCCCATTTCTGTTACATCCCACTTAAACTGAAGGCAAGGCTCCCCTTAAAGGGAAGGCCCGTTTTACAATTCGCACTCAAATTCTCCTTCTCCCCCCATTTTACCAAATGCTGGCTTGCCTTCTCCCCTTCGCACGCATGGTGAGACACACAAAGACGCGGGCGACTGGCGTGAATTTTTGACGCTTGGCTACCCCATCTTCTCTCCCTGTCATGCCGCATCACGTGACCTTCAGTCCCCGGGGATTTTACTGAGGCACGCACTGGCACGGGTGACGGGATGACTGTGGAATCGGCACCCGTCACTCACCTCATTGAGACTGCTGCTGTTAGCCCCCCCCCCCCCCCCCCCCAAAAAACTCTAATAGCATGCAGGCTCAAGGCGCTCTCCCCCCGTGCACAAATGCAGCCACCACTAGTGCTCGAGGAGCTTCCTTCCTCCAGTGGCGGAGTTATGTCCACTCCCTGGTTGCACACTGGACATAACTCCGGGTTGTCAGCTGCAGGCACCGCCACGCCCGGGCCTGTGTCACGGACCCCTGGCATTCGATGAACCCCCGATCGATTGTCGACATTTCCCCTAGGGGTACAGGACGTTGGGGAGCAGACTTATTTCGTTCCCCACTTGGGCAACATCCATGGTCACGTTCCTCCGGGGGAGGATCTACCAGCGGGACCAGGGGTAACCTGTCCATTCAGGACCTTGGTGTGACCACGCTACCGCAGTCACACAAACCCATAGATAGGAGGATAGAGGGCTTGGTTGCCATGCCCTCCACCATTCCCCCCTTCTCCACAGGGTCATACATGGATCCCACCAGGGAAGCGTATGCGGCAGGGCGGGACCCTCACGCACCCCTGTCTTTGCCTCCTCTAGACGGTTCTTCGCAACCTCTCCAGGAACCGACACTCCCGATCTTGAGGATGAGGTTGAGGAATTCTCCTTCTCCTCATCTTGTGACCTGTCTGCTATTTAGCAGTAGTGCCCTGATCTTGTCTTGAGAGAGTCCCTACCCTCAGACAAGAGCTTGGCAGTGTCAAGATCCGCACCAGCCAACCCGGCCAAGCGTGCTCGCGCCAGACTAGTCACCCCTCAGATCCTGTTTTCCATTTGGAAGTGTCCGGCAACTCTATCCAGGGGTGCACAGGTCGTCCCTCCTCCAGGGACGTAATCCCTCTTCGGCCCTGGAGGCAGCCCCTGCAGGCACGTTCCTCAGGGACCCCCGATGGCCCCACATCTCCTCCCTGTTTGCCTAGGACTACCCTGCGGCCAGGGAAATTGCCATTTCTCCTGCCGACCACCGGTTGATCCCCCATTGGTTCCTCCCACCGCCACTTCAATCTCACTCAAGACCCTAGTGGAGTGGAACTGCATAGCCAGATTGGGGATCCAATACATCACTTCTTGTCATGAATTTTGACATGCTCAGGCAGCGTGTGGAGGGAGATCTGGCCAGAGGACGACTTGGTCTCCGTGACCTCGGACACTCAGGCCTCTCGGACACACTCGGACACTGATTTACGGTTCTTCAGGGACCCCAGGATGCGAATCCTGGTCAACAGGAACTTGCATCACCTTCGGCTGTGGCGGACAGCGCAGCCAGGAGCCATTTTTCCAGACGGGTCAGATCTGCTTACGCCCAGGCATATAAGGATCTCCCCGTCGTATCTCCTCAGACCCAGGAGGTCAGAGCGCTGGCCACTTCCGCAGCATTCCAGCACTCTGTCCCCTTGTGCTACCTCCTGGAGGCAGCCTACTGGCGTTTTGAAAATCCCTGCATAAACTTTTATTAAGGGATATCTGCGTGACCAGGGCTGATGGTTCTAGAGGATTTCTTTTTTGCGGCTAACGCAGCCATATCTATTCCACTTCTAACCCCAAGAACCATTAGGGCGCTCAGCCCTTCTCCAATTCCTTTAAATTCTGCTATGGTCTGACATGGTAAAGTATGATGCCAAAATGGGGAGATTGTATTGTACTCCCGTTTGGCTAGTATTCTTACCATGTCAGACTCTAATGCCTGCCCTACCTTCCCCACCAGAGCTATGGTTCTCGGGGTTACCTTGCGCATATGTCTTGCAGAATGAGGAACAGGAAGTTGACACCAGCTTCTTCCGTTGGCGGAAGTAGGGTGGGCGTCATGTGATAGTCTTATTACTGCATTAGCCACAAAAATTCGGCCTTTCAGAGCTAACTGACTGCCGTTGAATGCTACGGTCTGACATGGCAAGTATACTAGCCAAACAGGGAGTATAATAAAAACTCTCCATATCTATTCATGTTAGCTACCTTTTTTTTTCTTTCTGTCAGCAGCAGTGCTCAGTATTCGCTGATTTTTGTATGTGTTCATGTGTGGCTGGCTGCATGTTTATCTTTATGGATGAAAATATTGCGATGAAATTAAGAGGGCTGCTATGATTTGTGATTTTTGTTGTTGTTTGACTTGTATTGTGAAAGGACTTGTGCTGAACTCAGTCCTCTTCAGACATTTTTTTTTTGTCTTTTTTTTCTGTCTGTATTATTTCTGTGGAACTTTGTTTTAGATTGTGTGTGTGTGTGTGTGTGTGTGTGTGTGAATAATTTTGTTTGGGTGAATTGACCTTGAATTGCATGCAAGAAATCATGAGAGACATGAGCCCATCTGTTGAAAGTTGATGCATTGAGCTACAGATTGAAGCTGTCCTTTTTGTGTACTGTTTTCATCAAATGATGCCTATGAACTGGTATGTTTGTTTTAGGGATGAAGACTTCTCAGCCACTGCAGTGTCCCTAGTGATGTTATCCACGCAAACAAAAAGGATATACCATGTATATTCAGGGTGAGGAGAATGGACTGTACAAACGTGTCTTGGCTCCTCTCATATGTGAAATTAAAACTCTTTTTCTTTGCCATTGTTTGTCTCTGTATCCATCTGTTTGCCAGCCTGTCTGTCTCTGTGTGTGTTGTGCTAGTTACAACTGCACATATATACTTTGTTAGGTGGCTTGATTCTGCATTAAGGCAATGGTCCCTTGACTGTACAGTGTACGGGGAATTGAGGTTCACCAATCAAAACTTTGCAGTGTGGACTGGCACAACTTCTCACCTGGATTATTCCTTTTGAGATTGCATGGGAATTTGTGAAGGATCTCCGCAGTAAGATTTAAAGTGTGTTGAGTTAACCTGCTTTTGAGAGAAGCTTTCAAATATTATAAAATTCTCAGTTATGATTTTCTCTGAAGAATGGCAAACTTAGACATTTTTATTGATATGATTTTGCCATATTTTTATATACAGGTTTGGCAAAAATACAATGAATATGAAAAACAGAAAAAATATGCATTGAAAAAAATTCTAGAGACAAAGTTTTCATGTGACAACTTCTAATTTCTGTGCATGAAAGTTTGTCAGACTTTATCAGCTTTTACGGCAGTGTGCCATGAAACAAAGAAAAATTGGTGAGAGAGCATGAGTTTTGTGCTAAAGTATGCTGATGAATTGCGTTTATATGTAATTTATGTTCATAAAAAACATATATTTTTTACTATAGTTAGTGTGCAAGATCAGGTGGGTTTTTACCTGAAAATGTGTAGTGTGATGGCAGGTGAAAGTTACATGAACACACACCCCCCCCCCAGCACACTTATACAGAAATTTGGAACTTTTGTGCACACTGTAGGGATTTGCTCATTCTTGTTGAAAAGCACACCAACAGCAGTTTTTAATATCAAAAAGCCTGCGAACACTGCTAGGTCTCATCAGATAGTTTGGCCAAGAAAGGGGCAACTACTAATTTGAAAAGAATATTATTTACAACAGGAAAACTATCTTTACAGTGTGAGTTTGTTTCCTAGCAAGTCCTAGTGTTATACTAGTCTTGATGTAGCGTTACACCAGTGTTTGCCTAGTTTTGATGGCAAGTGCTGTGTATTTTATGAAACTGCAAAAAAAATTCAGCAATAGCATTAAAAATTAAAATGTTTCTCTTGTTCCAGGTGACATCATCTGAGCTGAACCCCCCAGGTACAAAACATGTCATTTTGCTGCTTGCGGAGAGTGAAAAAGAGAAGGATAAATGGCTACGTGTTCTCAATGAACTTCACAAGTTGTTGCGAAGCAGGAATCTCCCCAGCAAAGCTGTGAGTGCCTCTTGTTTTATAATTGGATTTTGCAAGTTCAGCACAGATTTAAGCAGACTTGTGAGTAGGCCATGTATACCTTGAAAACTACTATGACAGTGTATTCTTTGACAATCTGAGATATATCCCTTAGTTTGAAATCGTAGTTCTTTCACTTTTTTTTTTTTTTGCACTTTAAACCCTTTATAAGGAGGAATTACGGCAGGCAGAAGATCAGATGTTCATTGGCCTCATGCAAACGTTTATCATGTTTCACAGATGCTTTGCTTTGGGTGCAAGAACATTGATTGTTGTGTTCAGTCCAGATTATGTGAGACTGCCATTGCAAAAAGATATCTTAGGAAGAATAAGTCATCTGCTGATGATTGGTCACTAACAGGATATTTCCACATTGTTTTACGGTAATTTTCATATTGAAGGAAGTACAGAGACTTAAGTGAAGTGAATTTTTTTTACTCCTAAAGACTGTCAAACGACACTACACAGACCCAGAAATTCAACAGACGTTGGGTCTCCAAGGGAAGTTGTTATTTAGAGACAAATCTACTTTGAAGATAGAGAAACATTTTTCCAGAAAAAAGGTCATGTCATCTCATTCAGAGGAGTGTTAATAGAGAGTTGGCTGTATTGTCTCATGTCAGGTTTGTTTTCCTTCAGTAAGTTTGTAACTATTGTCATGTTAATGTTCCACAGACTGCCACTTATGTGTGTGCTTCAAGAATCTCACAAGCCATGTATTGACAGTTGACCAGCCATGAAAGATTCAGGCCCGTGCTTTTAGAATCTCACAAGCCATGTATTGACAGTTGACCAGCCATGAAGATTCAGCCCGGTTAGTTTAAACTAATGGATTTCTGATATTTTTTTTGTGGTTTGTATGTCTTGTTTTTAGCAATCAGGTGTGACAGAAGTACATTTCTATTTATAGGTGTACAGTGCCCAAGAAGTATGTGATAATTCCCTTCCGCTTGTCAAGAGCACCATTCAGCCGTGATAATTGGTGAGTTTTTCCTTTCTTCTCTTCCCCTTGTATATTTTGATGTCCAGAGTTTGGCGTCATATACTTTACCATCTCAGACCATAGCATTCACTGGCAGGCAGTTAGCTCTGCCAGGCCGATTTTTTTGTGGCTAATGCAATAATAAGACCATCACATGATGCCCACCCTACTTCCGCCGGGAAGAAGCCGGTGTAAACTTCCTGTTCCTCATTCAACTTCGGCCTCCTGCCTAACAAGGACAGGTTTTATTGCTCTGTCTCGCCTATATTTTTGTTTTTGTAGAGATTGCTTGTGTGTGCTTGCCTTCTTTACTTGTTCTGTTGTGGCTTACGCTAAACCATGGGTACTGTTTGCTGCTCGAGGCTTACAGTAGCGATATATATATTAATTTTTATTCAACTCTACGTACGGCGTGACGACTCGCGACTTCTCTTTTCAGTGCGTTTGTTCTCCATTCGGCCCTTACCCACGGTATAGGAATGCGTCCCCGTTGTAGTAACACGTCCCTCCTCTCTCATAATTCTCTTCCCCTTGCCTTCGGCCAGTGATTTACCTATCTTGGCGCTTTGGTTTATTCACGCGCTCCATCCCTGTAAATTCACTTCGGCGATCGAACTTTGCCGGTCGCTTAAGCCTCCATCTTTATTCATGCTCTGCGCCGGCCACCCTGCTTGGTCGTCCTCATTTGTCGTACCTGTTCTGTGCTACAGAGGTTCTCCTCCACTTTTTAGCACCTTATTTCATTTGTACTAGTACAGGTTGATCAAGTTCTTTACGATCTCTCGATTTTTTACTCCCTTATTATTATTTCTAGTACAGGTTGATCGATTCGATCCCCAGTTAGAATTTTGCCTTCGATCGATTTGTCTATGATCTCTCCCCTATTAAAGAGAAGAAACAAGCCTCCTAAATTCTCCTCTGCCTAGTCGCCTTTCGGCCTCGCCCCCGTACTGCTGCTGCGCGTTAGTTTATTTTACTCTCGCGCTCCATTGCTTATCACTTTCGGCGATCGAACCGTCACCAGTCAATCGATCCACCATCTTTGATTGTTCCACGCCAACTGGCGTTTCCACCATATTGCCTCCGCATGGAGTCCACCTTCGGTCGCATGTGGTTTGCACCTGGTTTGGTGGTAGGAGGTTTATTGCCTCAATGCAGGTGGTCGCACCTGGTTTGCACCTGGCTTGGCGGTATGGAGGTTATTGCCTCACTGCAGGCAGTCGCACCTGGTTTGCACCTGCTTTGGCGGTACACTTGGTTTGGTGGTACGGAGGTTTCCCGGGGCACATTTATTAGTAACATTTATCTGTACCTTATTTATCATTACTACTGGTAGATCGAGTGTCTTTATGATCTCTTGATCTACCAACGTGTGCACATTTATTATTACCCCATTTATCGTTATTACAAGGTAGATCGAGAGTCTTTACGATCTCTTGATCTACCATTTATCATTATTACTAAGCAAGATAAGTCTTGTGCTCTGTCTCGCCCAGTGTACTGGGGTTTAGTGTACGGAGTTTTCTTAATTGCCCCTTAATCTTATTGTCCTTGTACTAGTACACCCCGATCGAGTTTCTCCCGATCTAGCAGTACGCATTATTAGTGTTACTAGTATGGGTAGATCGAGTTCTCAGTCGATTTCTCGATCCCCTTGTACGGCAACCAAGTGACTTACGATCTCTCGCTCAGCTATTATCAGTGCTGTATTTATCAGTGCTGTAGCACACGGCCAATCGAGTTTATTTACACATTTTCTCGATCGACCGACTTGTCTCCACTTTGCGGCGGTCGTGTGCTCCAGGTTTGTTCTGCCACCATAGCCCAACATGGTGAAGGACATCAACGGGTTGCGCCACTTTGCGATCCAGAAGTCGCTCATATCCCCGAGGGCCCGCATGTCGATTCCTCCTCAGAGCAGTCCATTCTTGCTACAGAAGAACATACGGCTGGTGTAGAGGGGGGGGTCCGCGGAGGGGACGCGCGACCATACCTCCTCTGCCCAACCGGCCGGACACATGATTGCTGCGTCCGAAGGCTAAAAGGCAAGCTGCCACCATTTCAAAATGCCTTTCTTTTATCTTCCCTGAAAATCTAAAGGCAAGGCTCCCCTAAGAGGGCAAAGCCGTTGTAAGAATTCTGATCAAAATTCTCCCTCTCCCCGTCTTCATCGGCCAGCTTGCCTTCTTTCCTCCCAATGCACGGTGAGACTTCTTACTATCATGCTGCGTCACGCGACCCTCGGTCTCCGGGGAACTTAGCCGAGGTGTGGACCAGCACGGGTGACGGGACGCGTTCGCAATCACCGCCCGTCACTCGCCTATACGAGCTGCGTGTCGGTAGTCTTTCCCCCGCTATTGACACGCAGGCTCATGATGCTGTCCCCCACCGTGCACAAGTGCAGCTAACACTCATGCACAAGGAGCATCCAGACTCCGGAAGCGGACTTGCAGTCACGCCACGGGACAGCCCCGGAAGTGTCCATAACTCTAGGCTTATGGTCAGGCCGTGGCACTGTCCCGGATCTGTCCAAACACCCGGCGGTCGACCAACCCCGATCAACTGTTGTACTTTACCCAATGGGTACAGGACGTTGGGGGAGGACTTATCCGGTGGGAGGATCTACCAGTGGACCATGGGTAACCTGACCTATCCCACCCAGGGGGTGGCCACGGCGCCGCAGCCAGTCCAATCCACGCACAGTCCAATCACACACAGGTGTGTAGGGGGCTTGGCTGCTGTGTCCTCCTCCGCTTCCCCAGTTACGCAAGGGACCTCCAGGGATCCCACCAGGGAGCTGTATGGCAGTACACTCTCTGGGGGGGGGGGGGGGGCAGCGGGTACGACACCCCACACTCCCTCGCTACCCCCCCCCCCCCCCCCCCCGGTGCTTCTTCAGGTTACCCTGGCCCTTACGGAAATTCTGCCCCAGGGCCGCCACAGCCCATTTTTCTCCGTGGGGACCTGTGGCTCTATGCCCCTGAGAGGGACCAGTGGCTTACAGCAGACCAACAATATCGCATATGGACAATATCGCTGGTTCCCTCCCCCTCTCAGGCGCTGTCCTCCCTCCCCCCTCTCAGGTGCTGTCCGATCGTCATCCCCCTCACGCAGGACCCCTGCACCCCCGTTGCCTCCTTAGGAACCCGACGCTCCTGACTCAGAGGATGAGGTAGAGGAACTCATCTCCTCCTCACGCGCGACTTGTCCACTGTTGAGCGCTGGTGCCTGAACCTTGTCGGGTGGGAGCCCCCACCCCCGGACAAGTTCCTTTGATACCCAAACTCGCCTTGGTTCTCTTCCAAGCGGGCTCACCCAGACTTGTCGCCTCTCAGACGCTTACTTCCACTTGGGAGTGTCCGGCAACCCTAGCCAGGGGTGCGCAAGTCATCCCTCTGCAGGGAATAATCCCTCTCGGCGCTGGATGCGGCCCCTGTTGGCACGTTCATCAGGGTCTCCCGAAGGCCCATTTTCCCACATCTCCTCCGTGTTCTCCTAGGACACTCCGGTGACCAAGGACATTTCCATTTCCCTGGCCGCCTGCCAGTTCTTCCCCATCGGGCCTCCCACTCCGCCACTCTACCAATAACCTAGCGGAGTGGGACCTCAGCCCCAGTTCGGGGATCCTGCTGGACATGTCCTTCGACATGCTCTACAGCGCGTCTAGGAGATCAGGCTGGAGAAGGACGACTCGGTATCTGTGTCCTCAGACGCTCAGTATTCTGAGACACACCCTGGGACCATATTTCGCTTATTCAGCGACCCCTGGATGCGACTCCTAGTCAACAGGATCTCACACTACCTTTCAGCTGCGGCGGACAGCGCAGCTAGGAGCCAGTACAATTGTTTAAGGCCATACTGTCACAGGCTTTCTGGCCCTGGCGCTTAGGGCAGCCTTGCGGTGCCTTCCAGACCCCAACCCGCCAAGCGCTCTAAAACCCCCTTGCGACCGAAAACGAAACTTCCCCAGCAGAATTTTCGTGTCGGCCAGCAGGGAGGGCCCCGGAGGTGACTGGAGGACTCACCTACAGGGGGAGCTGGAGTAGGGAGAACTCGGACCGCTAGCCCTCTATCCTCCCGCTCTCCTGTCTGGCCCCTCTGGTGGGCAGCTTATCCCGGCATGCTCACCAGTGAGACATGTGGGCTTCAGCCCATGGATAGTAGCGGTCCCACAGGAGGGGCTCCTCGGGCCTTGGGCCCATGTACTCCCTGCTCTGATTGTTCTCCCCTTCCCTCTCCCAGCGGCCAGAACCCTTACCTCCCTCCAGGGATTGATGAGTTCCTCTCGTCCCTCATCCCCTATGCTGGTCCCCAGCGCCAACTCCAAGTGAGTTCTGTCGTCGATGGTCTCTGACCTCCAACCACTGGCTTCAGTCCACCCCCTGGGTCCTGGTTCCTGTGGGCTACAGAGAGTGGCTCGACCCCGCCTCCTTGTTCTCCGGGGGTCCCATCCCCCACCCAACCCCTGGACCTGTACACAGACCCCTCCAACTCGGGCTGGTCGCCCACTTGGAGAATCCTCTTACCTTGGGAGTGTGGGATGCATGGTGTGGGACGCTTGTCTGCCCACCTCCACATCAATGTCCTGGAATTTGAAGCGGTCAGGCTTGCCCCCACCCGCTTCCAACCCAGGGTCTCGCACAGACTTGTTCTCCCACCCACGGACAACCCTTCGGTGCCTTGTTATTCAACAGGGGGGGGTGGGGGAAGGGGGCTCACTCCCTCAGCTCACTCCCTCAGCCTCTCTCTCTCCGTAATGAGGCCTCCTCTGCTGGTCCACGCATGGGGAATCACCCTCTGCACGAGACACATGGCGGCGACCCTCCTCCACACGGAAGGGACCCTCAGCAGGCTAATCCTCAGCCCGAGGGGAACACTGTTCAGGCCCAGGGGCGCTCCCGCTTCCCTGGTCTGGCCTCATGACATACGCCTTCTCTTCCTTCCCAGTCTTCCACAGGGTGATCAGGAAGGCGAGACTGGGAAGACCCAGGCACATCTTCATCACACCGTGGTGGTCGAACCAGTCCTGGTTCTGGACCTCTAGTACCTCCTCCCTGTTCCCCCCCCCCCTGGTGAGCACCCGTGGGGGACATGTTCAGATGCCCTGCCGGCTTTCACGGTGGCCATACCTCCCCTATTGCGAGCATCTGCCCCTCCCTCACAGACGGACAAATCCCAGTCGTCCTAGACATACCCGCTGGGGCTGGGGCCTCACAAGATCTTCGGATTAGCGACTTCGCACAGAGCCAGCTCTGAGCTTTTTCCAATGGGAGATATGTCCTCCTGGTGCTCATACAACTCTGTTCCCCCATCTGGCCCTTCCAATATCCCGATAGGCACCTTCCCATCTCGCCCTATTTCGTTAAGGCTCTTGGCTGGCTCCACTCTGGGCTACTGGGAACGCTCGCGCCTTGGGCGCTCCTCCCAGTCCTAAACATTTTCACATATTTGGTTTTTCAGAATCCCATTTATCTCCTTTCATATCTAATAGTGACCTTTCAGTTCCAGGCTATAATATAATTCGTAAAGACCCCATTCAGAAAGGAGAAACTGGCATAATAGTGTATGTCCATCAGTCAATTAAAGTTGAAAGAATTGATTACCTTGAACAGCATCACGTAGAAACTATTTGGATCGAAATACAACTGAAGTATAACAAGCCCATACCTCTATGTTTTCTGTACAGGAATCCAGCCGAACATGTCGACTGGATCGACCGCTTTATTTCAATGTTGGAAAATGCTAATGATAATTACAAAGATGTCATAATATTAGGTGATTTTAATATTGATTTATTCAAAACTGATAATCACTGGACTCAAACTTTTGAATCATTTGGTTTGACACAATTAATAAAATCAGCTACCGTGTAACCAATTCTTCTGAAACATTAATAGATCATATATATGTTACCAATTCAGAAACAATAATAGAATCAGTTGCTCCTGTTTATGGCTGCAGTGACCATTTTCCGATTTGTTTTACGTGGACCAAAAAGGGTGTCAAAATACCCAAGTTAAATCATAAAACGATTACATTCAGGAACTTTTCAAAATTTGATCGTGAAAAATTTCTCTCAGATCTTTTAAATTCCCCTTTAAATGACGTGTATCAGCATACTGACCCCAATCAAGCTCTGCAAGTATGGTATAACATCTTCCATGACGTATACATAAGCATGCCCCTCTTCAAACTAAGAGAGTAAAACATCGGATAAAACCACCTTGGCTTACAAAAGAAAATACAGGACACTATATATATCAAAGGATTATCTGTTAAAAAATGGCTCTCGCGAAGAATTCAAAAAGTACAGAAATAAAGTGACCTCCCTAATACGATCAGAGAAAAGGAAATATTTCTTGGACCTAATTAATAGAAAGAAGAAGACAGTAAATCTATTTGGAAAGCTATACATGGCTTAACCAAGAAAAATTCTGACCCTGTATTAAACTTAACAAAAGACATATCTGCAAGTGAACTGAACGCCCATTTTGCAAGTATAGCAAATCAAATCATACGAAACGATGAATAAAAAAGTAACGATCTACAAGAATTACGGAAATATTGTCACCAGAAGAACATCCATTCAGCTTTGGATATAAGTGCCATGAATGCCCACGAAGTTTTCTCTTCTCTTAGACAGTTAAAACAGAGACAGCAACTCGTGGAATTGATGGAATTGACGGGAAAATTCTTAAGCTATCAGCATCTGTTATAGCAGAAACTCTCACATATATTTATAATCTCTGCATTGATAAGCATTGCTTTCCTGATGCTTTTAAACAAGCTAAAGTCATACCATTGTACAAATCAGGAAATATGTCTGATCCTTCTAACTATCGACCTATCTCTATTCTATCAGTTTCTTTCAAAACCATTAGAACAACACATAAAAAAGTGTCTTCTTTCTCATGTAAAAAAAATTCGATCTACTACACCCTAATCAATCCGGATTTAGAGAGAATCATTCTTGTCAAACAGCTCTTACCAAGATAGTTGATCGATGGCTTTCAAACATAAACAACAAACACTTTTCCGGAGTACCCTTCGTGGATTTTGCTAAAGCTTTCGATGTCATTAATCATGAACTTTTGCTCAGAAAGTTAATTATTTATCGACTAACTTCCAACACTCTAAAACTCATTTCATCCTTCCTTTCCAACAGGCAACAGTTAGTTTTATTAAATGATTGTTATTCTACTTTGATTCCCAATAACTTTGGTGTGCACAAGGCTCGGTCCTTGGTCCACTGCTCTTCTTATTGTATATTAATGATTACCATTAACCTTGACTTCTCATTGTGAAATGTTTGCCGATGATACTACTATTGACACTAATAATTCTAATGCTCAGCAAGTCTACCTTGATATTCAGAAAAATATCAACCTTCTCGTTAAATGGACACAACTCAATCACATGTCTCTGCATCCTCAAAAAACGAAATTCATGTTGATTACAACAAGGCAAAAACGTCAAAATGTAACCGAAAACTTGCCATCCTTTATATCGGTAACGAAAACATCAAAGAGGTTTCAAATCACAGAGTCTTAGGAATAGCAATCGACAACAACCTATCTTGGTCGAAGCATTTAGAACTTCTTTCCAAAAATCTTGCCGTAAAACTGTATCAGCTCAGGAAAATAAAAAACTTTTTAGATTATCACACCAGAAAATTATTTTTCAATCTTATATTCAACCAAATATTGACTATGCCTCGACACTCTGGGATTTAGCTAGCAATAAGTTGCTTAAACCATTGACTAGTATATACAAGAGAGCTGTCAAAATAACAATTGATAAACCCTCGCTAGGGCACCCTGATTATGAACGAGCAGGTATCCTTCCATTCAAGACCAAACTATTGTACAATAAAGCACTCTTTATGCATAAAATACTACACGGCGGTGCTCCTTCCTATTTAATGAATATATTTACTTCTAATGTTCATCGTCATTCGCATAAAATAAATCTCCCTTTCCCATCAATTAATTTATGCATCAAGCCTTGCTTATTCTGGGGGCTGGCTGTGGAATAATATCCCAGAAAAATTAAAAAACGAACCAAACACTAGTAAGTTTAAATCCAATCTTTTTACGTACTTGATGTATCTGTCTGATCTTACACCACTTTACCCAAAGATGTGTACCAATAACTGTTCTGTGTAAATGTTTCATTTTCGTTATTAGTTTTTTCCTATTCTTCCATCCCCCCTCCTCTCACTCTTAATTGTCCCCCATCCCACCCCATCCCACTCCCACCCCCTACCGTCTCCCACACCTTCTGTCGGTGTTCCCTCTGTACATAGATTTTGTGTCCTTTTGTATTTTTTATGTTTCATATTTAAGAGTGATTTTCCATTATTTTATATTAATCAATATTTTTTTTTTTCCTTTCCTAAAATTTCTTTTTTGGCCCCGGAGGGCTGGATGTAAAAAACAGATCGTCCTACGCCCAGGCATAGTACGCTTCCTGTCTTATCTCCCCGGGCCCATGAGGTCAGGGCGCTGGCCACTTCCACAGCGATCCAGCACTCTGTCCTCTTGCGCCACCTCCTGGAGGCAGCCTACTGGCATGTGGAAAATCCCTTCATAAACTTTTATTTCAGGGGATGTCCGCATGACCAGGGCTGATAGTTCTAGGGACTCCTTTTGCGGCTAACGCAGCCATATCTATTTCTCCGCTAACCCCAGGAACCATTTGGGCACTAAGCCCTCCAATTCCTTTAAATTCTGCTATGGTCTGACATGGTAAAGTATATGACGCCAAAATGGGGGAGTTTGTATTATACTCCCTGTTTGGCTAGTATACTTACCATGTCAGACTCTAATGCCCACCTTGCCTTCCCCGCTAGCGCTATGGTTCTTGGGGTTACCTTGCGCATAGGCCTTGTTGAATGAGGAACAGGAAGTTGACACTGGTTTCTTCCGGGTTGGAAGTAGGGTGGGCATCATGTGATGGTCTTACTACTGCATTAGCCACAAAAAATTCGGCCTGGCAAAGCTAACTAACTGCCGTTGAATGCTATGGTCTGACATGGTAAGTATACAAGCCAAACAGGAGTATAATACAAACTCCCCATATTTGAGGCATATAGTTTCATATTTTGATGTTGATATGGGGAGGACATGATATTTGTATCACCTATTCCGTTTTTTTTTCCTCTCTGTATGTCCAATCTTCTTCCTCTTTCCCGTTTTTTTTTTCCACATAAATGCTGTTCATTTGAGACACACCCTGGTTTGTCTTGTTGCATCCCCAGCATCAGAGTAGACCATGAACAATTAGTTTGTCTTGAGGCAACCCATTTGAGAAGATACTGCACTGTTGCCAAGCCACTTGTGTAATGTTCAACAGTATAAATGGGTGAAAGGAGCTTTGGAGTGTGGTCCAGAATTCAAGAATGAAAATTTTGAGGGCATGAGGTCTTCAGAATTGCAAGATTGACATCTGGAGCAGCAGCATTCTTTGAAAAAAAAAAAAGAAAAGAAAGAAATCAGACCATTGTGGGACAGATGCATGTTAACTCGCTGACTTTCATTTATCTATATTATAAGAGCAGTACAGTTCAGAACTGCATTGAAACAATTTTATTTAGCTGTGAAATTTGCTTTAGAAAGTGAGAAATTTTATTTGGCTGTAAAATTTGCTTTTAAAAAGTCAGAAAATTTTATTTGACTGTAAAATTTGCTGCACAAGGTCAGAAATAGCTTTTTCTTTTTCTTCTTGGCAAAACTGCAGGTTTGACTGGGACCTATAATGGGCATGTGTGTTTCAGACCCAAAATATAGCATTTCAAAGGCAATAAAATTGTGATTCATTTCAGCATTGTGTCTGTAATTTACTTTTGAATATGAAAGATATATAAGAAAATGAATTTGTTGCTACACAAGGAAATTGCTTTATAAATGACTTGCCTCCCTCCTGGGGATGATGGAGTCCCTCTCGTCCCTCTTTCACGTGGGCCGGGTTCCCATGCGCCAACCCCAAAGGGAGTTCCGTCGTCATTGGTTGCAGACCTCCAACCGCTGGGACCAAACCATTCCCCTCGGGCTTTGGTCCCAATGGGCTATGGTAGAGTGGCTCTACCCCTCCTCACCAACCCCGGGGTTCCCATCTCCCTCCCAACCCAGCCCTGAAATCTGCACAGACTCCTCCAACTTGGGCAGGGGTGCCCACTTGGAGAACAGTCAGACCTTGGGAGTGTGGGACGCACAGACTGCCCATCTCCACATCAACGTCCTGGAATTGGTAATGGTCAGGCTTGCCCTCCTCCGCTTCCAACCCCAGGTCTCACACCGACTTGTTCTCCTGCTCAAGGACAACACTTCGGTGGCTTGCTATGTCAACAACAACAAAAAAAGGTGGGGGGGGGGGGGGGGGGGGGGGGGGGGGGGGGGGGGGCTTGCTCCATCAGCCTCTCCCTCCGGACAGAGGCTCTCCTCCGCTGGGGTCATGCACAGGGAATCCCTCTCCGCGTGAGACACATACCAGGGACCCGCAATATGCTGGCAGACTCCCTCAGCCAGTCCAGGTCCCTCCTTCATATGGAATGGACCCTTATCAGGCTAGCCCTAACCTTGGTGTGGGAACATTGGTTCGGCCCATGGTCGACCTCTTTGCCACCCAATTCAGCCATTGTCTGCCAGGGTATGCCTCTCCCGTCCCGATCCCCAAGCGTATGCAATCGACGATCTCTCCCTTCCTGGTTGAGCCTCATAGCATACCTCTTTCCTCCCTTCCCAATCCTCCACAAGGTGATCTGGAAGGTGAGGCTGGAAATACCCCATGGTGGCCGACCTGGTCCTGATTTTTCCGGGCTTCTAGTCCCTCACCCGTGTTCCCCCCCTCCAGTTGAACTATCGGTGGTACATGCCCAGGCAACCCCGCTCGGGTTGCCCTCACTCTACCATGGCAGGACCCACTATTACCGATGGGAGATATGGGTCTTCTGTGATCAGACAACTCTGTTCCTCTTGATCACTCCTTCAAATCTCCAGATAGGCAGCTTCTATCTCACCTATCCTCCTCTCTTAACCCTCTTCTGTGTGCACCTTACTGGCCTTACTTAGACTGAAATCATACGGTAAGGGACATAACTCCGTAATTTTACCACACCTCCTTATTTAAAACTATATTTAAAAGCAAACTAAAGCAAGAAAAAATATGTAAAAATTGTTTTTTATGTTCTGTGTAGTTTGTTCTCGCTTTGTAAACAGATATGATGATGTTACTGTGCCATTGTATAATATTAAAGATGAAATTTCACTGACCAACTTTGTTTTGTGTTGACACTTACCTTCACTCATCTTCTCATATGTACACAATTTTCACAAAACAGAACACAAAATATCAATGCAAGTGTTCTGTGTTCACACACACCATGTATTTACATGCCTCTTTACAAAATGAAACATAGTAATAACACAAAAAAAAGAAAGAAAATTAATATGTATCTGTCACAGTATCAGGATCACAAACTGTCAGGTCTTCGCTGCACAGGCCTTCACTGCAAAAGCTTTGCATGAAATTCAGCAAAGCACTGGCCCTTGCAGAGGTGCACCTTGCACAGCACACATCCAAATACAGTTTGGACACCCCGTCCGCTCTAGGCATGTCGACCTTGCTGCTGGCACAGGATGCAGTTCTTTATGCGGCCGACCATCCTGGTCATGGAGTGCTCCGCAGGGTCGGAAATGGCTCTCCCAGCAAAGGACATTGGATGCTGCGCTTGCTGCTTGGTGACAGCACTGCCTTTGATGAGACTGTCGTACAGTCCAAGACAGAAGTACAGCGGGTCATGCAGCTTCTGGCAGCGAATGCGAGGCAGTGTGGTGTGTTTGAAAATGGTGAAGGCATTGATGATGGTTGCCTCACAAAAAAACAGAAGAGGTATCTCCACCACTTTCGACACTGCCGCCCCACACTGTAGTAGCCCCTTTGCTGGTCGAAGGAATCCACGCCTCCCATGTTGCGATTGTATGCCAGGATGGGCAGTGGAGTCTCCTTTTCAACCCTGGGTCCTGCAACACACACACACACACACACACACAGCCAAGAATAATTATAAAAGTGTCAAAATAACAATAATAATTTGATAACAGTTTCATTACTTACAAAATATCTTTGAGTAATTTACTGCACAACAAATGTATAGCAAACTTACCTGCCAAGTCTTTGTCAGATGCAAATGGTACAAGTACAAATCAGAATAACTGAATAAATGGAAAAGAAATGAAACACACCTGTGCCTGATTGTCGCAATGCCGTCCCCATCTGTGGTGGAATGCTTGAAGACAGGACACTGACCGTCCATTTGTCCTGCCAGGCAGTCGCCACCATCACACCGTCCTGCCGCATTCGTGTCTCACCCGTCTTCATCCTGTGGTGTTTTTTTTGTCTTCTGATTGAAGACTAGGTCCTGGGCCAGCCTTTCCTGTTGATGCGGCATGTCCCACAGGAGTAGGTCTTCTGCTGAAGAAGGTCCTTGGTGAGGTCTGGACTGCTGAAGAAATTATCGAAGAAGAAGAGTGATTCTTCCCCAGATAATTTCTCCCAACAGTGGTGATAACGTGATGGCCCAGACCCCCTGCAGATGATAAAACATTCCTTTTTATCACACCAGCAACCTCTGTCTCCTGCGCGCGTGCACACACACACACACACACACACACACACACACACACACACTGTAATACATCTATGCATCTATGTTTTATGCACAAGCTTGTATGAGGGCTCAGGCGTATACACACCACACACACTCAAAAAGAAAAAAAAAAATGTATGCAATCATTTGAAAAAAAAATAACAAAAACAGGACTTACCTCTGGCAGTGTGGAAAAAAAAAAATAAAAAAAACAGGACTTACCTCTTGCAGTGTGGAAAAAAAATAAATAACAAAAACAGGACTTACCTCTGGCAGTGTGGTTCGTCTTACCTGTATACACATCAAAGTCCAGGAGGTACTGTTTCTGGGTCACAGCAACACCAGACTTTCACCCCCCCAAGGAGTAGGCTTCTCTCTGATGTACTGCTTGAAGTGGAGCCTGCCGTTGAACTTGACCATTGCTTCATCAGTGCTTATTTCCCTATTCGGTTTGTAATGATCTGCAAATTTTTGTTGCAAGATTGCAATGAGTGGTCGTACCTTGAAAAGGGGGTCATATCCAGGTTGACTGTTTGGAATAAATTTTGTCCTATCATTCAAATGCAAATACTGTCCAATTTTGGTGAACCTGTCCTCATTCATCAGTGTTGAGACAGCAGGAACATGAAGTCTGTCATCGCTAGACCAGTACAGTCTCTGTCTTGGCAGCTTGTGAATTCCCATCATTATTGCTATAGCAGTATACAGCTTCATTTCTTCTACTGTTGCTGCACGCCATTTCGAACCTACTTTTCCCTTCTCTTCCTGAACTTGCTGAGCATAGCGATTTGTTTCTTCAGCCAAGGTCTGAAAAAAACAGTTCTGGTAAAAGGAGATGAAAATAATCAAGAGGCAAAGCATCGACCGGCAAATCATGTTTTGGGCCCTACATCTTCACAAAATTGATCAATTTGAAAATCATTCAATGAATTGGACCACATACCAGAAATTTCACGATCTTGTAGCATCGGTGCTTCTTTGTCATCTTCCGAAGTAGATTCCGATGAATCGTGGTTCATGAAATACACCACATCATCCCAATCGATATCTAGGTCACTTTTTCATCAGCAGCTGCACTTGCTGCAATTCGTCTTGCGTAAATCCTTCAAAATCTGACTCTTCTTCGTCACTGTCTCCCATGATGGAATGCCAGAATCTTTCTGCAGCTATCCTGACAAACGCTACTTTGCTGGGCAAACTTGAAAATTCAGTAACTCTGCAACCACTGCACTGATCGACATGTGATTTGTTGCAAAAGGAAGCGGAAATGAGCAGAAAAAAGGAAGTCACGTTCTTGCGATATCTCCATTCCCATGGTAAACATGGCTGCCCCACAAACCGCAAGGTCATTCACCGGGCGCTCACAGGCGCTCAGCGTTTTGGCTAACCGACTTCCGGCCAGGCGCTAGCAGGCACACGCTCCTTAAGAGAGTTAAGCTCTCCACTAGCTCCATGCGGGGCTACAGGTCGGCTATCTGCCCCTATATTCGTCAACTCGGCGGACCCTCCTGAGAAAGACTCCTCAGAGAGATCTCTAGGGGGGTGGCTCTACGTGAGCCCCGGTCCCCAAGGCGCATTCCCCTGGGACCTCCTTTCCCTGAAGATCACATTTCTCCTCGCCCTGGCTTCAGCTAGAAGGAGAAATGAGATCCATACCCTCAGCAGGTACCCCAGAGTCATTGCCTCCCACAGGAACGGCTCTGTTTCTCGAACGTTCTCCCTATTTCTTAACTCAGTCTCAGGAACCGGCACTCTTCGTCCTCCCTGTCATCTGCTCACTGGCGGATATCCTGGAGGGGGGAAGAGTGGTGGAGACATGGACCTGTGCCCTTCTAAGTGTCTCAGACACTACTGGGAACCTCGCGCCCCAGGCGTTCCTCCCCAGACGTCTCCTTATTTCTATCAACCCCAATAATAAGGAAGACATCTCGCCTGGCACTATCTCTAGGTGCCTCTCCTAGATGGTGAGATCTGCCTATGCCCAGGCGTACTAGCATCTCCCCGTCCTATTTCCCGGGGCCCATGAGCTCAGAGCGCTGGCCACTTTCGCAGCGTTCCAGCACTCTGTCCACCTGCGCCATCTACTGAAGGCAGTCAACTGGCGTGGGAAAATCCCTTTCAAAACTTTTAGATAAGGGATATCCGCATGTCCAGGGCTGATGGTTCTACAGGGATCTCCCTTTGTGGCAGCTAATGCAGCTATTTCGGTTAACCCCAAGAACCACTAGGGCACTCGTCCCACCTCCGATTCCTTTAAATTCTGCTATGGTCTGACATGGGTAAGTATATGACGCCAAAATGGGGAGTTTGTATTATACTCCCTGTTTGTCTAGTATACTTACCATGTCAGACTCTTGACGCCCGCCATACCTTCCCCTCTAGCGCCAAGGTTCTCGGGGTTACCTTGTGCGCAGGCCTCGCTGGATGAGGAACAGGAAGCGGCCACCGGCTTTCTTCCTGGCAGAAAGTAAGGTGGGCATCACGAGATTGTTTATTACTGCATTAGCCACAAAAAATTCGGCCTGGCAGAGCTGACTAATTGCCATAGAATGCTATGCTGTGGTCTGACATGGTAAGTATACTAGCCAAACGGGCAGTATAATACAAACTCCCCATATGGCGATCACCTTCTGTTTCAAAGCTGGTGCAGAAAAGTCAAGTTGACCAGTTTGGCACCTTCCATGTGCCTGTCTCTGTGTGTTTGTAGAAAAACACTTACTTTTCTTTTAAGTTTTCATTCCTCTTAACTCTTTTTCTCAACTCCCCTCTTACCTTTCGCTGTGGCCTAGCTCTCTGTCAAGTCTCCATTTCTCTTGAGGAATCTCTTTTCATCCACCCCCTCCTATGCTCTGCCTCCTTTCTCCCCCCTCTCTCTCTCTCTCCTCTCTCTCTCCCCCCCCCCCCCTCTCTCTCTCTCTCTCTCTCTCTCTCTGACTCTTGCTCCAGAAAAAGATCTGTGAAGACTTAGTGCCAATATGTGCACTTTTCAGTATCACTTCCTACAAGACTGCATCTGATTTTGTAGTATCTTCAAAGGTATTCTGGATAGTTCCATTGATATTACAAGCAAGACTGTTGTGGAGAAAAGCAGATTAAAACTGATAGTGTTCACTGACATCAGAACTTGATCGTTCCAACTTCCAAGTGAAGTGCTACTGCGCAAGATCAGGCATTCCTATACAGTGAGACTTCTTAGTCATTAACTTTCACTTTCCAACTTTTTTGGGGGAGGGATCAAGGTCATGACAATGGGAGAAATGTTGGTAAACTTCATGTCCATCAGGCAGTATACAGTTTTTGAAAAAAAAAAAAAGAAAATGATAATGATGAAAAATGAAATCGGTTTCTTGTCACCTTTTTCAAGACCAAGTCCAGTTTTTGAATATTTCAGAATATTTTCTTATCCAGTGATTTCATATGCTGAAAATAAAAGTTGTTTAGGTTAGTTATTTGTGATTTGTTTGTCACAGTATTTGTGTAGATATATTAAGAAACATGTATAGGTGATTCAACAGTGCTTTCACTGCTTCAGGAATGCAAGTAACTTTTCAGGATTGGGTATCTCCAGACAAGGACATACAGTATGGAGTCAGGAATGGGAGATTTTTTAAACTTTTTCCGGTGACAGTATCTTCTTGGATCCAGTATGCGCAGGATATTACATGTGTTTTTCCAAATAACACTTTGTCTTGTCCTGCTAGGCCCCCACACTAATGACCGTTTTTCAGTTGCTAGGCTTGTGCGGGTGAGTTTCCCTCTCCAGAGGATGCCACCACATATATCCAATGACAGTCCCCAAGAATGTGATGATAGTGACATTATTGACATGTGCTGGTCAGGAAATTGGGGCAACACACTTAGATACTCATTCTTGAAGTGGATGAAGCTCAGCTGGTGGTTTCTGTCTTCCTGTTGGAGCACGTAGGAGGAGCTGATGGGGTGAAATGATTACCTATTTGAATTTGAAAGCCTGTGTAAATTTGTAGGTATATTTGTACATGTAGTAAGACAATGCTCAGAATGTACTTTTTTCCTTGTACAACATATGAAATGTGTTACATTGTGTTTGTTGTACTTTAAAAATTGAATGCCAAATGCATGTGTAAAATGTGCAGATTCCACAAGAATAGTTCTTGGCACAGAAGAAGGTCTCCATGTTGTTGATCTCAGCAAAGACCGTGAGTATATGAAACATTTCATTCGTGGTCTGTGTCTTTTCAGTTAGACCAGCCAAATTTCATAGAAAGTTTTTAGCTGGAATGTAGAAATGTGGCTTTTTGTTAAATGAATGGAGTAGAGAGTGTTGACTACTGTATGTCGATTGCAGTCAAAAGTAATGGTTTAGTGTATAAGGAATATAGAGAAGTAAGTACCACAGAGGTATAGTACTTGGTTCAGTTCAATTCAATAACATTTTATGAATCTAAATGGAAAGTCATTGGTGCATTCACAGGTATTTAATAAAAACATAAGCATATCAGAGAGAACAGGAACAGGGTGAATCAGATCATCACAACATCCTGGAGTAATTATCTGCCACAAAGATCCTATAAACTCACACACTCAGAGAGCTAAAGGAAAATGCATAACCACAAAAGCTGAAAGATGAATAATGGTTGCACTTCAATGTACATGACCAACAAAATAAAAAGTAGTTTGAAAACATACTGTCTGAACCTGCCACATTTCACTGACTGACTACAGTGATATTGCTACAGATGTCAATATTGAGTAAAGGGTAGGTTCCATCTGTCAAATTTTTCATGTTTCCTGTGGTACACGTTGGTAAACATGTCTTGTCTTTTGCCTGTCACCCCACCTGTTTTTCTTATCACTTTTTCCAGCCTGTTTTTGTTATGTATGGTTCATCCCACAGTGGCAGAGTGATGATCTTTGGAGACTTTTATATTCACTGTGAAGACAACATGGATGCAAATACAGTGAAATTTAGAGACCTTATTTACATGTTTGATATGATACAATCTGTGACAGTCCAAGCATGGGCATGATCACATTTTGCTCCTTGTGTTCTAGCCACAGTAATATTGTGCAGTCCACTTTCATATGTCATGACGTCACGTCTGATCATGTCGTCTGTTGCATGTACACTAAGAATTGAAAAACCTGTTAGGCACTGCACTGTCCAACTGATTCGCTCCATCCATAAGGTTGATAAGTCAAAAATGAAATTTGAATTAAACTGCATAATGAAATCTAACAGCAGTTTGTCCTTACCAAAAAGGAACAATCTTATAAAATGTCATCAGACTTTGGTGTTCCCAAGGGTTCTGTGCTAGGTCTAGTCCTTTTTACTATGCATACAACTCTTCTGACTGAGATCATTAACAACTGTTCTGTTTATAATGAAAGTTCACACAATGACATGTGAACATTCTACCCTGCTAGATAACTATGATACTCTTGTAAAAAATCTTAAAGATTGTCTCTGATACCAAACAGTAGATGACTGATATATTAGCTGAAAGTAAAACAATGATGAAACAGAAGCTGTCCGGTCTAAAAGCCACTCAAGATCTCAGTGTCCCGTCTGTCAGTAGTCCTAGGCTCCTCTGATGTTTCATTTATGCTATGTGTTTTTGACCTTAGCTTCTGTCTTGACTCTGACCTCACCACGAAACACCACATAGCCATAATTTGCCCACCCATCCTTTCTTGAACTGCTTCACATCAGCTCTGTCAGACTTTTCCTTACGCAGAAGGCCAAGAAAATTTTGGTGTCTTCCTACATCCTCTCAAGATCAGATTATTGTAATACTCTTCTCCATGGTGTACTTGAGGCTTACTACAGCTATTATAATGTGTTCAAAATTTAGCAGCTTGTCTTGCCTACAAGGCGTCAAAATAACATCATATTTCATAACTCTTGAAGGAATGACATTGGTTCAAAATTAAGCAGAGGATTCAGTATAAATCTGTATGTCTGTGTTGTAAGATTATCACATTGAAGTACAGCCTATTTCTCTGACCTCTTTGAAACACATGGTCCTACTTGTTCACTCAGTTCTTCTAATGACCAGTATTTAAAACATGTTCTCATATAACCAAAAGTAGTTAAAGTCGAGGGCATTTTTTGCAGCGATACTCTGGAACTCACTACCTTTCCAGCTATGTCATGCCCTTTCCTTACAGACTTTCAAGTCTGCTTTTAAACTTACCTATTGAAATGCCAGTTGCAGAATATCACCTGAAATATTACTGAATTGCTATCTGTCACTAGCTCACATTTGTATGAACGAACTGTTTCACTGTGTTAAAGAGTGTATTTATGTATGTGACACTGTGTGTGTGAGTGTGTGCGTGTGCGCATGTGAATGCATGCATATGATTATGCCTCACAAACGCAGAAGTGTGTGTGTGTGTGTGTGTGTGTGTGTGTGTGTGTGTGCGTGTGTGTGTGTGTGTGTGTGTGTTAGACATTGATTTCTTGAAATTTGTAAGGCTCCCAGTAGCTTATGTTGTTAGGATGGGTGCTATAGAAATTGTCCTCATATTTTTATATTATTTTGTTTGATTAAGTTTCCACTCCAACGCAGTGCCAAAAATTCAAACACTACAGACAAGAGATATGTATGAAGACTGCAGACAGAAATTTGCAAAATATTAAGAAGATCTTTTTTACACACATTAAACACATGTCTTTTCTCAGACAGTATATTTGACTTTAATCTTTTTGGAAAGTACGTTAGAATTGATAGTATCAAGTCATGATAGGTTTTTGTCAGTTACACTACTTAGATGTTTCGACTTGTGCATCTTTTCAGCCATTCATCTTTATTGTTACAGTATTGTAATGAATATGGGTTTTTTCTCCTGAAGTCACTTAAAGCATTTTTGTCACAGCAACACTCGGTCCAAGGTAGTTTTCAAAGCATTCTGTTGGGATTCTGGGGGTTTTGTATGTGCAAATAGCGTTCACCTCCTCCTCCCCTGGAAACTCTGTGCATTTAGTTTCCTCTTTTTTTTTTTTTTTTAATTATTTTCTCTGACTCTTGTCTTGAATAATCTGGCAACTAGGTTGTGCACACGGAACACATTGCCTAGAGTGGACACAACCTGTTCGTGCTGTAGTGTCTGTTGGCTGTTTGAATGTTGTTTTTGTGTGTGTCACATTTTATCAAACAATTTTCCTTCCACTATTAACATAAAAGCTGGGTGTGGAAAAATAAATAGGAATGCCATATGCTGTTGCTACAGCCTAATTGTATACATCATATCAAGAGTTTAATTACCATATCATCAGTTTGATTACCATAACATCTGTTGCTTTTGTTGTTTCTTTTTCAAGATAAAATCTTTTGTGATGAGGTATTCAGGATGTGATCTTGATTCTGTGTGAGTTTGACAGTTCTAAAAAGGGTCTGTATGGTCTGCTAAACTATAATGATAGAAATTTGAACTTTTCATACTGCTGTCTGTAGAAATCTGTGTGTGAGCTTATGCATACCAGCACTGACCCATCACTCTTTGTCACCAGTTTTCAAGATGCTCACATGTTCTGAAGCAGGCATGAACTTCCTGTTTTGATGACATGGTGTCTGGTTGCAGAGTTAATACGAATCGGTGATAGAGCGGAGAGAGAGGAAGCAGGTGTACATGCTGGATTTGGTGCTAGAACAACAGCTGCTGGTCTACGTCTTCAGTGAGTCCTAAAATCTCATTTATACTGCTTCATGGTTTTAACGGAGCCAGCTTGTTCCATGATGAAATAATGAATAGCTAAGTATCAGAAGAAAACTAAACTGATGCAGGCAAGTAAATTTCAAATACGAGTGATTTGAAGAATGAATATATCCTTTATCAAAAATAGATTTACTGATCAGTGATAATTATTTCCTAGAAATTCGAGGGTGAGAAAAACTTGTTCCCAAATTTTCAGGGGATCGCAAAATATTGAGGAGGTCACTCTACATAACTGCTAGAAAAATGCACAGAAAACACATGCACTCACTCTCACAGACAGACAGACATACGCACACACACACAGATATATATATATATATATACACATATATATATATATATATATATATATATATATATATAGAGAAGAGAATGAGACATATATATATATATATATATATATATATATATATATATATATATATATATATATATAATGAGAATGAGACCAAAATGGATGAGAAAAGAGTGGCTAATGACAGTGTATAGAAACGCTCAAGATTATGCCAAACGTTATTCAGATTCGTGTTCCATTGTTGGTAAAATATTACCAACTGAAATGAATTAATGTGTGCACATACACACTATCAGGACTGTAACAGTGAAACTTGATATGATATGGGATGTCCCTCTTCCGTTATCATCACAGCTGTATCCATCAGAATTTACTAGACATTTGTGTCAGTACTGAAATTTTTTTTATTGTTTGACCACATTAAGTGGCCATGCAGTGATCATCAAAAGGCCAGTGAGAAACGAGAGGCGAGTGATGAAAATTCATGGAACCTTTGTTGAAACTTTTTAGGTAGGCCACTCTTGTACTGTGCACAACACATTCATAAATCCATGTACGGAGCCATTTTCATTTGTCCAAGCTAGTCATGTTGCATAGATTTGTGGACTTTTGCTCCATTCACTGGATTAGTTGCAAGCCACAGCTGAACTCTTCAGTTTATGTCTGAAAAGCTGGATTTCAATGGGATTGCCATGCTTTACATGTTTGGTCAAATCACATGATCTTTTGGTCCAGTCATAGACTTTGAAGACTTTTGCTGGTTTTCAGTAGAGAAGAGTTCTCCAGGGGAACTCTTTATTGATTCTGAATGTTCTGAAATGTCGGGGAAAGTTGAGTTTTTATGAACTTGATCATGGCAGAGGGGACAAAAGTGCTTTCCTGTGATGCACTGTTTGAAGTTGTAACACATATAGGAGAAAGTAATTGCATCATGGTAAATTTTGATATATTTTAGTGACATATACTAGCCTGAATTCCTGTGCATCATATGGGAATTTTGTACATCAGAGACACACATTTATGTGTAATAATTATCACTGCTGATTAATGTCTGTCCTTTAGTGCATACATGTTTGTTCACAGGTGTGTTTTTCTTTTACTTACTTTGATTTTTTTATTTTACATACGTGTGCTGATGATGCCTGCCATTGCTTATTTTCATTGTTTCGTATTAAGTATTTTGTGTGAAAAGTTTTAAGAAATGCTTATTCATCCATCATTCCATGTCTTATGCCTGTTGTATCAGGTGAATTTCTTTGAATTATCTTTTTTTTAGTTTGTTGAGCTTGAGCACTTATTTATTCCAGATATAAACAACGTAAAACTTACTGTTTTAGTTTTCTTAGATGTTTGTTATCTTTGTCCTTAAAGGAGTGAGCAGTATGTCTTGAAGGTTTTGGTACCTGCCAGATTTCTTTGTCCTCAAACCAGGCAGATGGCTTTCCTTTTCGTGTTTATTATATCAGTCATTGATGGCAACCAATTGTTTGTGTTGACAACAGGTAAACAACGTTACATCAAACTGCTCCATGTGTCAGCCCTTGACGGCAGCGACTCAGAGCCAGTAAAGATCAACGAATCGAAGGGATGCAGCACATACTGTGTGGGTTCTTTTCGGCAGCAGGGGGGCAGCAGCACAGCCAGTGTGGTGACGGCTGTGGGTGGGGGCAATGGAGGGCTGGTCCACTGTCTGTGTGTGGCTGTCAAGCGCACAGTGCAGGTGTACGAACTCATCAAGACCAGGCAACGCTACCGGAAGGTGAGTTCCCCACCATCACCCCACCCCCTTATTTCTTGCTTGTTTTTGGCTGGAATCAAGGAATTATTTTCTGTGACTGAAAATATTTCTTTCTAACTTTGTGTACTCTTCACACTTACTTGTTTCCGTCTGTTCTGCGCCAGCACTACTGAGTCACGGTAAAGTATGTGAAATTAAATGCATGTTCAAATCACCACACACACACACACACACACACACACACACACACACACACACACACACACACACACCAAAACCTACTTTTTCCATATGCTCCACGTACGTACCTGTGCACACATATGCATATGCACAGCCACAAGTGCAAAGGACACGCATCCACCAACCTTGTAGACACTGGTGCACTTTGGAGCAACTTGAGCCCCACAACAGTGTGGAAGGTGTTATTGATCAGGCTTAGTGTGTAATAAGTGTCATTTTCAACCCAACAGGAATACAGGCCAAGTCATGGTATTTTTAATCTCATGGACTGATAGATCTTGGAAAGTAAGGTGCTCTTTTTCACTTTTCATAGTCATCAGAGCCAGAGAGCACAAGATAGGACACATCATCACATTGGGGGTGTACAGCTCTCAGGTGCCTCTCTCTTATGCTCAGGAGGCAGCCACTGGTTATTTGAAGAGCCCCTCGTTACTTGCTGTTGCTGAGACTTGTTGCCCTCAGCTGTGTCTAACTTTTTTTGCATGTATTTTAAAAGTAGGCAAGCTCAGAAAGCTATGTGAAGTGTGTATTGTGTGAGCACACCCAAGTGTTGAATGAAAAGGATGGGGTGGGGTAGGGGAACCCAGAATTTCCGGTTGTTTTTGTGGTGGTAGATGTTAGTGGAGCCATAATGCAAGCGGGGGATTCATTGAAATTGTACTATACACACACATTACTGTGACTTGCTGGATAAATGATCTTGATCCACATCCTGTGCCAGAGGAAAAAACCAAAACAAAAGTAACGACTGGGGATCAAACTCTTTATACCAGTACTCTGAAACAGCAGTTATTCCTCTTGTCTTTCTCATGTTTGGCCACAAATATGGATAGGAAGGAGAGGATGTAGCATAAACATTGAAAGGTAACATAAGCATTAAAGAAAGATAGTAAACACTGTGCATACTTTGTTGCAGATGAAAGACATCCAGGTTCCAGGTGTTGTGCAATGCATGGAGATGATGAAAGAACAGTTGTGTGTTGGCTATCCCACATGTTTTGCCATCTACAGCATGCAGGGTGATGCTGCTCCCATGAGTAAGTAGTGTTGGTTAAGTTGCCCTCAAGTCTATGCTGTAAGGAAAGGGAATGGGCAGATGAACTACCAAAAGTTGTGGCTATGAAAGTACAGTACCATTGTAGGAAATTTCAGATTACTATTTCATGATTTTAGCTACATCAAAAATGGGGAGTTTTTATTATATACTCCCTGTTTGGCTAGTATACTTACCGTGTCAGACCATACCATTCAACAGCAGTTAGTCAGCTCTGGTGATGGAGTGAAGGAGGGGAAATTGGCTACACTCACCATGGACTTGATGGAGAAGGGTAGGGAAATAAAGCGCTACATGTAAAACATGAAAGAATGAACTAACTGGTTTTGACTGTTTCCTATGGACATTATCTGTATAACTTCTGCTGAAGCCAATGACTTCTCAGATTCAAATGTTCTGTTTTGTTAGGACTGCTTGGCGTGTGGAGCATACAAAAAAGCAGTGAAAGGACTCATGGGACTCTGATACCACTGGTCACCACAAAAAAAAGTTCATAGAACTCCATAATCAATGATTATCACAAAAACACACATGGGATTCCAGTATCATTGTCAACATGGAGGTTTGCATTGGACACACACTTCTCTGGTCAGCGTAGGAACCTTCTGGGGCTCCAAATCCATCATTACTACAGACGCACAGGGCTTCAAATCCGTAGTCTTTACCAAAACATTCATAGGGCTGCAAAATCTGTGGCGGCGATATTGCTGGTCATGAAAAAACACAGCTAAGGCTCACAGAATCAAACTATGTAGAATTGCAGTATAACAGGACATCACAGACACTCCTAAGGCTCACTGGTTCAAAATCTATACGGCTGGAATATGACAGGTCGTCACAGAAACACGTGCGTCTCTAACTCCTTGTAAAAATCGCTCATGAGTCAGTTAAGTCACACTTTGCCACAGTAAGTCATGAGTCAAGGGTTACCACAGAAATATTCACCAGGCTCTAAATCATTGTTCATTTTCAATTTTGTCTGCACATTGCCACATGCAGAGCAGTGTCAACATTAGAATTGGTACAGTTCAGAACAAGTTACCACGAGTCCAGGCTAAAGTAATGTTGATAGAAAAAAAAGGGTCAAGGGAGCAAACCACAAATCGCATAAGCTTTTCTGTGCACTGTCTGTCAGAAACCAAAGTACAGGTGAATGTGGTGTTGATAGAAAGACAAAATCAAGGAGAGCAAACCACAAGTAAATAACTTAGGCCCTTTGTGCTCAGTTTATGTCAGAAACCAAGTTAGAAAATCCTCATTTGATCCATCTGAAAAACACCTGAAGAAGTTAGTACAAGTACCTAATCTGCTTTTGTTGAACTAGATTATAGGTATGTATGAAATGTGCCTCCACTACCTGGTAGCTATTATGACTATTCTAATAATAGTTTAAATCAATGTGTTAAGTTAATATTACAAGCTGTCCATGCTGCCAATACTATGGGAGCTTTGAAGCCGTTCTGCCAGTGATATGTATGTGTGTGTCTGTGTTGCAGCATTAGTAAGCACAGAAGACAGGAGTTTGAGATTCCTGACATCAAAACCAGTAGATAAACCAATGGATGCCTTGCTTGCCATTGAGCTGTCTTCTGAGGAGTTCTTGCTGCTCTTCAGTGGTATGATGATATTTTTTTTTTTTTTGGTTTGTTTTTTAACTGAAAGGAATGTTTTAATTTGATGAAAGGCCCAGAAGGGAATGTGATTTAGAACAAGAAAAAAATAGTTGGCAGTCACGGAGCATAGGGGTCCCCAGTTCTAAATCTTGTAAAATATTGAAAAATTGCTTCTTTTGGTAAAATATTATGGCAGAATTAATTGGAAGTTTGTCAGCTTGCTTGATTATCCAGCATTATAGAAGACTTATCTATTTGAAGATTTTTAAAATTACATTTACTGTGGTATGTCACACAAAGAGTCAGTGATGGTGAGAAAACATGTCTGGAGAAGAGTGAGTGTTAAAAGTAAAGATGTTGCTAAATTCCAGGTTTCCTTAAAAGTTTTGTGTATATTTATTTAAAGTTTTTGAAACCTTTGAATCTGGTGTAGGTTTAGTTATGATTAATCATGTGAATGGTTGGTTGGCTTATGTCACTGAAGCTGCATTCAGGGTTTGACTTGCTTGATTATCTGTGAGGGAATGTGATGCATGATATCTGTTCACTGTATGACAAAAAGAATGAATTATCCATAGTTACTATCAGTGGTTTTTTGACTGGTTTATGGTGCATGATTTGTAATGTTTCTGTTCATTGCAGAAGTGGGACTGTACGTAAACAGGTCTGGTGAGCGGAGCAGAACGCAGGAGATCTTGTGGCCCTCACAACCAATCGCTCTTAGTAAGTCAGTTGTCCTGTTCTAGACTTTGAATCAGATAGGAAGTGCATGTGTGTGTGTGTGCGTGTGCGTGCGTGCGTGTGCGTGTGTGTGTGTGACAGAGGGAGAGAGGCCCAGAGAGAAGGAATAATAAGAAGAAATAAAACTTACGGTTAGATATGTTACATGAATAAGTCAACAGTTGTTTCCATTTGTTCTGATGATGCAAAGTTTTTGTTTGTCTGTTTACAGTGCAGTTGGAAAAGCATTTTGTGGTGATCTATGTAGAGGATAAAGATGCTGTTTTGGAAATCAGTTTTGGTTTCAGTTTGCATGGGAGAGCCTTAGTCAAGGTGGATAAACGCCAAAAGCATTGTCAGTGAATGTATTTATGTGCAAGTGTGGATGTGTGTTTATGTATGTGTTTATTTCATCGAACTGGAACAGATTTCGTGAACAGGTGTTTAGAAAGTAATTGCTATCATAATACATTTTCATGTTTACAAACTGTCCAGAAAATGCGGGTTATGTCCTGGTTTGCTGGGACTATGTCATTGTTGGATTGGTCTGAATCTTTCAAATGATATTCATTCAACTAACAGTGGTTGAGAGAGATCATGAGAAGGTGTGTAAGTAGCATTGAGATCATGAATATGTGTTTAAGTAGCTGCTGAAACAACTGTTGAAGTGAACTCTAACAAGAATGCTACAGCTATGAAAGAGGAATTGTAAGTGCTAAAAGTAATTATATGACATACTTACTTACCCAAGCAAAGGCCTTATCTCCGCTTGGCGAGGAACATCACCACTCATCAGGATTTTCATAACAAATTGAAAATAGCGAGCAGGAGGCAAGTCCACTCAGCCACCAAGCCAGCACATGATTGCTCTCAGTGAACTCGCATCATTGCAGTCTGATCGCTTGAGTTCAGTTTTGTCCCCTTTTCTGCCAACCAGGGAGGGAGCAAGGTGCTATATTGTTTGGACAGGCAACTATATCATAAAAACTACTTTTGGTAGTAAAATTCTTTTTCTTCATACTTGTCCAAGGAAATATGTGAATGTTGAAAAGGATGGTGGGAACAAGCTCACCTGAGACCCATAGAATATTTTGGACCAACAAGCATACGGCTGACCATAACTCTACCAACAGCCTGACATCAAACGGCCAGAAAGGGCACTACAGGTCTTGACCTACATCTGGATGATCAAGCCACCCTCTCTCTCCCAGGTTCTTTCAGAGTCCAATCCAAAAAAAAAAATGTACTCCAGGATCAGGAAAAGGACAAGGCCAGAGCCAGTAAGGTCAAATGGGTCCCAAAGAGACCACCTGGGATAAGATGGGATTTTAGAACCCAGCTACAAAAGGGGGCTGTATAGAAGTGTAAGTCTTAAATTGGAATTAAGGCCATACTCTTGAGTCTAATCCAATTGATAAAATGCCATTGAGTATGCCACCCAACACTCCACACAAAAGGAGGCATTCAAACTTACAAAAGGAGCATAGCCCTGAAAATGCATTAAAAAATACATCGAAAAAGTGGAGGAGCTCACATATACCAGGCCAAAAGTAAAAAAAAAAAAAAAAAAAAAAAAATGCACTTCCAGATGCTGAACTATAAAGTTGGAAGCAAGGCACTCAGATACTAAGTGGAAAGCAAAGGTGTACCACAAAATACCAGTTTTATGTGGTAAGAAATCATATCTAAGTCAAGCATATGTTCCAGAGACTCCAATTAGAGAAAGCATTGAACAAATAATACGAGTGAACTATGATGCTCAGCAAAAAGTGGCTTTTAAATGAACATTCCGAGGCACTACATGACAAGGCTGATGTATGGAAAATAAGAGAATGCGCCACAAAGCACTCAAACTGCATGTGGCTAGAATAAGATTTCTTTTCCTTCTCCCTCTCCTTCCTTATTTCTCTATGTTGTTCTGACCCAAGACACAAAGAAAGAGTGTGCCATGAAGCACTCCACCATACATGGCTTGGCGTAGGATCACCTTTCGTTTGAGTCTGCAAGAGTAAGAACATGCCACCCTGCACTCAGATGTAAGGTGGTTTAGGTAAAAATACACCCGCACACAGACAAAAAAAGGTAGCAGTGCTGAACCTTTTTTTTTATCATTATTTTAAGTTTATTAGTTTCCTTTTCTTCTTTTTTTTGACTCTTAGGGCCAAAAACAGCAAAAAAGACAATGGCTCTGGGTAGGTGGCCATGCAAGCTACCTCTACATCCCCCAGGCAATCCAAAGCTTCCATATCCTCTGCCATATCCTTTAAGTTGAACCTGCCAAAGATGTCTTAGATCTCTAGCCTGCTGCCTGACATAACTTTAAGTTGAACCTGCCAAAGAAGTCTTAGATCTCCAGCCTGACATAACTTTAAGTTGAACCTGCCAAAGAAGTCTTCGATCTCCAGCCTGCTGCCTGACAACTTTAAGTAGAACCTGCCAAAGAAGTCTTAGGTCTCCAGCCTGCTGCCTGACATAACTTGAAGTTGAACCTGCCAAAGAAATCTTAGATCTCCAGCCTGCTGCCTGACATAACTTTAAGTAGAACCTGCCAAAGAAATCTTAGATCTCCAGCCTGCTGCCTGACAACTTTAAGTAGAACCTGCCAAAGAAGTCTTAGGTCTCCAGCCTGCTGCCTGACATAACTTTAAGTTGAACCTGCCAAAGAAGTTTTAGGTCTCCAGCCTGCTGCCTGACATAACTTTATGTAGAACCTGCCAAAAGAGTTGACAGTCTCCAGCCTGCTGCCTGACATAACTTTAAGTTGAACCTGCCAAAGAAGTCTTGGTCTCCAGCCTGCTGCCTGACATAACTTTAAGTTGAACCTGCCAAAGAAGTCTTAGGTCTCCAGCCTGCTGCCTGACATAACTTTAAGTTGAACCTGCCAAAGAAGTCTTAGGTCTCCAGCCTGCTGCCTGACATAACTTTAAGTAGAACCTGCCAAAGAAGTCTTGGATCTCCAGCCTGCTGCCTGACATAACTTTAAGTAGAACCTGCCAAAGAAGTCTTAGGTCTCCAGCCTGCTGCCTGACATAACTTTAAGTAGAACCTGCCAAAGAAGTCTTGGATCTCCAGCCTGCTGCCTGACATAACTTTAAGTAGAACCTGCCAAAGAAGTCTTAGGTCTCCAGCCTGCTGCCTGACATAACTTTAAGTAGAACCCTGCCAAGAAGTCTTAGATCTGCAGCCTGCTGCCTGCCTGACATAACTTTAAGTTGAACCTGCCAAAGAAGTCTTAGATCTGCAGCCTGCTGCCTGACATAACTTTAAGTTGAACCTGCCAAAGAGGTCTTAGATCTGCTGCCTGACATAACTTTAAGTTGAACCTGCCAAAGAAGTCTTAGATCTCCAGCCTGCTGCCTGACGTAACTAAGTTGAACCTGCCAAAGAAGTCTTAGATCTGCAGCCTGCTGCCTGACAGATGCCAGGAACTGTGATGCATCACCAGAGGGCGGAACTGGCGGAAAGAGCACAGATTTCTTGTGCCTGATATCCTCTCTTGGTGGCAAAGGCTTCTGTCCAAAAATACAAGCTTGGTGAAGAAACTACCTAAGCCAGTAGCTTATCGTCTGGGGTCTAACAGTGGCATCATGTCTGTCACACTAAAACTGCATATTGTAAGACTCTTGAGTCTGCCCTCTGAAGATAAACCCTCAGTACTCTAACAGGACATTTAACTTGCTCCATCTTCAAGTGCCGGGGTCTGGGATAAGGCATTGAAGGGGCCAGCGGAGACAAGGATATCATCAGTGGCCACTGTTTGGGCTTCACGGTCTCGACAGCCTTTGTCTCAGTCCATCAGTTTTCAGACAGATTAGGGACTCAGTTATGGTGTATGTGCCTGGCGGCACTGTTTCCATGGCCTCCATTCCTGGATGGTCTGGTGCAAGTACTTCAGGTCCCTTCTGGTCTGTCAGGGGATTGGGCCATTTGGGGTTTTTGGTCAAGCTGTACAAGTCAAACAGAGTTGCCTCTGGGCATCTTTTTGTCAGGGGATTCGGCCATTTTGGGTTTTTGGTCAAGCTGTTAAGTCAGAGTTGCCTCTGGGCATTTTTTTTGTCAGGGGATTCGGCCATTTTGGGTTTTTGGTCAATCTGTTGAGTCAGAGTTGCCTCTGGGCATTTTTCTGTTGGGGATTTGTGTCAGTCAGCTCCGTCAGGCCGAAGTTTTGTGGCCAATGCAGTAATAAGATAGTCACGTGACGCCCACCCTACTTCCGCCTACGGAAGCCGCCGTTCGTGTACTGTACGTCATTCTTCTTCGGCCTGTCACCCAAGCAAGATAAGTCTTGTGCTCTGTCTCGCCTATACTTTGCCTTTGTGTAAAGATTGCTGTGTTCGCATTCTGAACTCATTTATTTGTGGCTTGTGCTTATCCCTCAGAGTATCTTGACGTGTGAGGTTATCGCTGGGCTAGCATTCTAACCTTATTTTCGGAATTTTCTCGCGATTGTGTGCTCCCCGGTTCTGCTTTCCGCGTCACGGTTCAGCTTGATTGGCATTTTCCATCGCCGCGTTCATCGCTGGTTCGGTGCCTCTCTTTATATCATCGGCCTCCCTTTTCAATCGCCTTCGGCCCAGTCGCCACTAAATTCCGTTTTCTCCCTCGCCGTCATTTATTCCACAACCTCCTGTGCGACGATCGTGAGCCAGTCTCGTCGCCATCTTCCTGTCTCGTCGCCATTTTGTTTTGCGCCGGTCTCCCCCTCTTGTCTCCAACTTATACCCCAGTATTTTACAGGGGGTTGTTTTCGTCCACAATTTAATTCCTTGCCCCCTTCCCTCATTTGCCAGAAATTCTCGCTCGCCTTCGTGTCCTCAACGATCGCGATCGACCGTTGTCTGGTATTTACACGTGGCGTTACTCAGCACTTTGCGCCACGCCACGGTCGCTTCTCACGCGCAGTTTCGCCTTTTCTGCTGCGCTTTGTGTCCCGGTACGGACTTGTTTTCCTTATTTTCCATTGTGTTGTGTACGTTGTTCATTTTATTTTTTGTGTGCGCACGGTCGATCGATTGCCCTAGTTATTCCCCTCGATCGACCGTCGTGACTTTCTCGCTTAACGATCGTGTGCTCCGGTTTCGCTCGGCGCCATCGCCCAATATGGTGAAGGACTCGGCTGGGTCGAGCAACAACTCTGACGTGCAGGGTTCGCGCTCTTTCCCGGAGGACCCACGAGTTGGTTCCAACCCCGAGCGAACCGTTCTCTCCTTGGGAGAACGGACGGCCGCGGTAGTTGGAGATGACCCTCCCGCGGAGGGGACGCGGGAATCTCCCTCCTCTACCCGACCGACGGACGCACGACCGTTGCGTTCGAAAGCTAGAAGGCAACCGGCGGCTATTGCTAAGTGCCTTTCATTCGACATGCCCAGGAAATCTAAGGGCAAGGCCCCACTTAAGGGACCCCCCCTAGCCAAAACTTCCCAGCGGGAGTCCGCTTCGCCCCCAGCCACCCTGCCTTCTAGCTTTCCTGCGCTTACACACTCATCACCTTACTATGCCGAGTCACGCGACCCCCGGGCCCCCGGGGACCCTTGCCGGGCCGCGGACAGGCACGGGTGACGGCCTTGGGCTGGAACCCCCACCCGTCACTCGCATGTATGAGACAGGCGGGTCCACTTCTTCCCCCATCTGGACTCGCCGTCTCACGACGCTCTCCCCTCCGTGCACAGGTGCAGCCAACACCCTGCACGAGGAGCGTCCCCTTAGCTCCGGATGCAGTGTTATGGCCACGTCTTGGCACGACCATGCACATGTCCATAACTCTGGGCGTATGGGAACACCGAGTGCATCCACCGGTTGTGATCATACACAAAGACGGCCGACCAACCCCGCTCGCCCGTCGCAGGTTCCCCTAGGGGTTCAGGACGTTGGGGGCCCGACCTACTCGGCCCCCCACTTGGGCAACGTCCTCGGTCCCGTTCCTCCGGGGGGAGGATCTACCAGCGGGACCACGGGTAACCTGCCCCATTCCTCTGGGGCCCGGCATGCTCCCGGGGGGGGACCACATACTACGGTCGATTATTATTCCCCCCCTGCTGCCCCAGGTTACCCCGGTCCCCGGCGAGTCCCTGCACAGTACTCTGGGCCGCCACAGCCCGCTTATCTCCCCGGGGACCAGTGGCTCTATGCCCCCGAGAGGGACCAGTGGCTTAATACCCACACCCAACCTGAACAACTATTTGGTCGATTGTGGCACCCAACCTCACAGACTTGGGTCGACCTGGGTCTCCCACCTCGGGCGCTGTCCGATCGGCAGTCCGGGCTCTCCCACCCTAGCCCGTCTGCCGAGTATAGAGCCACGAGGGTCCCCCCCCCCCCCCCCCCCCACCACCACCCTACCAGGGCGGGACCCTCGCGCACCCGCGCACTTGCCTCCTGAGGAAGACCTCCCTTCCCAGGAATTAGACTCCCCACAGCCTGAGGAGGACTACGATGAGGACCTCTTCTCATCACTTTATGACATCAACACCATTGAACGGTTTCGACCGGACTTGGTGTCGAGGGACGCCCCTCCCTCTGCCGATATCTTGGCCTTTCCTGAGATCGGGGGCCCCCCAGCCCAACACTCAAGACTCAGGATTGTAGCTCCTCAGTCCCTCACTTCACTGTGGGAGAGTCCGGCGAAACGCGCCAGGGGTGCAGACGCCGTCCCCACGCCGGGTCAAGACCTTCCCCCGGCACCCAATGCGGCCCCTTTCGGCGCCCTACTTGGGACCCGCAGGAAGCACCCTGTTACCTCCCTCTTTGCTGACAATCCCGGCCACCAGGGAGTGGGCCATCTCCCAATCGGATTGTCGCCTGATACCCCAACCGGGCCCCCCCTACTTCGGCCACTGTCTCCTTTAAGGCGTTAAAGGACTGGGACCGAGTAGCCCGGATGGGCATCTTACACACCACTGCAGGGCATGCCTACCTTAGCATGCTCTTGCAGAGGGCGGAGGTACTCTGGCTGGGGATGACGGCGCCGTCCCAGGGCCTTCGGATACAAACTCCGAACCCCACCAGGACGAACTTCGCTTGTTCAGCGATCCCTTCATGCGACACCTAGTCAACAGGATATCGCATCACTTGTCGGCTGCGGCGGACAGCGCGCAGCAGCAACGACCCATTTTAATTGTCTGCTTGTGGCTAGAGACGCGGTGCTTGCACGCTCCTCGCTCTCCCCGGCACTCAGGGCATCCCTACGATGTCCCGGGCCAGGATCACTCGCTCTTTGGCGAGTACTCCACCTCGGCTATGTCTCTCTCTCTCGAGAACGCAAGCAGGCGGCGTCCTTCGCCCCCCGGCCTCAGCCACGCCCTTCCAGACCCCCCCTTTCGGTCTTACCCCAGGGCCAACAGGCCCACTCCGTACCCCCGTCAAGCCGCATTTCACACCGCCGGGCCGGCCAAGCGCCCACTTAACTCGCAGAGGCCTAAACCAAAACCTCGCCAGAATTTTCGGTTCGGCCAGCAAGCACGGCCCCGCAGGTGACTGGAGGACACTCCCGTAGGGGGCATGGAACTGGCACAACCTGCCCAGCAAGACACCGGCCCACTGTACCCCTTCCCCCCGGGACCATCGGCTCCCCTGGCGGGCAACCTCTCCCGGCATGCCCGCCAGTGGCGACGTATGGGCCTCAGCCCCTGGGTAGTGTCGGTGCTTCAGGATGGGTTTCGCCTACCCTGGGCGCACGGTCGCCCTCCCCTCATGCGTTTTCCTCCTCCGTCCCCCAGCGACCCCCCACCTGCCCAGGCGGAGGCCCTCCGCCTGGAAGTCCTCGAACTCCTACAGAAGGGGGCCATCGCAGAAGTTTTCCAGCCCAACCCGGGTTTTACTCCCACCTGTTCGTGATCCCCAAACCTTCGGGGGGATGGAGGCCCATCCTCGACCTTTCTCCCTCAACAAGTTCCTAAGACATACCAAGTTCAAGATGGACACACCCTTCCAGATCAGAGACTCCATTCACATTTAGATTGGGCGACCTCCATAGATCTGAAAGATGCGTATTTCCAAATCCTTATCCACCCGGCGCACAGACGTTACCTCCGGTTCGTCTGGCAAGCTCGGGTGTTCCAGTTCAAAGCTCTCCCCTTTGGCCTCTCCCTGGCACCCTTCCTCTTCACGAAGGTTGTCAAGGAGATGGCCGCCCTGGCCAGGCAGGAGGACATTCGCCTCTGGTTTACCTCGACGACTGGCTTGTCCTAGCCTCCTCCCAGGCTCAGTGCCCAGCCCCACCACCCGCCTCCTCAGCCTTTGTTCCACTTGGGGTTTGTAATCAACCCCCTCAAGTGCGAACTTATTCCCAGTCAGAGGTTCTCTTTCCTGGGCATGAGTTTCGACACGATTACCATGAAGGTCGCCCCGACCCCGGAGAGGTCCGCCCGGATTGTGGACCTCATCGTGCGCCTCCGAGAAGCCTCGCACACCTCGGCCAGAACTCTGTCCTCCCTCTTAGGGATGATGGAGTCCCTTTCTGCCCTCATTCCGCTGGGTCGGGTCCCCAAACGCCAGCTGCAGAGGGAGTTCCGTCGTCGTTGGTCCCAGACCTCGGGACCTGGGACCTGACCATTCCCCTCGGCCCCTGGTTCTCGGGTGCCACGGAGGAATGGCTCAATCCGTCCACCCTGACCACCGGCGTTCCGATCTCTCTCCCAACTCAGTCCCTCGAGCTATACACGGACGCCTCCAACTCGGGCTGGGGGGCCCACTTGGGGGACAGTCATGCCTCGGGGATGTGGGACACACAGATGGCTCGCCTCCACATCAACATATTAGAGTTGGAAGCGGTCAGACTGGCCCTCCTCCACTTCCAGCATCTAATCTCGCACCGACTGGTTCTCCTCCTCACGGACAACACGTCGGTAGCCCATTACGTCACGGGGGGGGGGGGGGGGGGGGGGGGGGGGGGGGGGGGGGGGCTCACTCCATCGGCCTCTCTCTCAGGACAGAGGCCCTCCTTCGCTGGTGCCACGCACGGGGAACCACCCTCCGTGCGAGACACATAGCGGGGACACGGAACATCCTGGCAGACACTCTCAGCCGGTCAGGGACCCTTCTGCACACAGAGTGGACCCTGAACAAGCTGACACTAAACCACTGTGGGATCACTGGTTCAAGCCCATGGTCGACCTATTTGCGACACGGTTCAACCATCTCGACTCCCCATGTATGTCTCTCCAGTCCCGGGACCCCCGAGCGTACGCGTCGATGCGCTCTCCCTCCCTGGACGGGACTTGTCGCCTACGCCTTCCCCCCTTCCCCATACTTCACAAAGTGATCAGGAAGGCCAGCTGGGAGAGACCCAAACTCATCCTCATAACCCCATGGTGGCCGACTCAGTCGTGGTTCCCGGACCTCAGGTCCCTAACTCACGTTCCCCCTCTCCAGCTAGCCCCTCGGTGGGACTTGCTCAGACAACCTCGCTCGGGCCTCCCTCACTCCAATCCCCTGATGCTTCGCCTACACGCTTGGCTTCTATGCCAGCCAAATTGCGACCACCGGTCCCCGCCGCCCCCGCCGACAGACCCCGGTCTGTCCTAGAGACCCTGACAGAAGCGGGAGCATCGCAGGGACTACGAGACTTGGCCTCGGCCTCTCGTAGGGCTAGCACAGAGTCCCTCTATAATTACAGATGGGAGAGATGGGTCACGTGGTGCACGGCTAACTCGGTCCCCCCTACCTACACCCCTCCAACATCCAGCTAGGCAATTTCCTATCCACCTTTCGTCCTCCTTAAAAACTCTCGGCTAGCTCCATTCGGGGCTACCGATCGGCCGTATGCACCACCATCCGACAGCTCGGCGGCCCATCTTTCGACAATGACTTTCTACTCAGAGAACTATCACGGGGGGTTGCCCTACGGGAAGCTCAATCCCTAGGCGCGCCCCCCTTGTGGGACCTCTTTCTGGTGTTAGGCGCCCTCAGAAAACCCCCCCCTTTCGAGCCCCTCCGCTCCATTCCCTTTGACCTCCTCTCCTTCAAGACCACCTTCCTTCTCTCCCTGGCCTCAGCCAGAAGGCGAAGTGAGATTCATGCCCTCAGCGGGGACCCTCGGGACATCGCCTTTCACAGAGACGGCTCGGTCTCACTTAAGTTCCTACCTGAGTTCCTAGCGAAGAACCAGGAACCGGGCACAGCCTCTCCTTCCCTCCTGATCCGCTCTCTAGCGGATATCTTAGGCAACGAGCGGGGTGGGGACATGGACCTGTGCCCCTCTAGGTGCCTCAGATACTACTGGGAGCGTTCCCGCCCCAGGCGTTCCTCGCAGCGACGCCTTCTTATCTCCATCAAACCCAACAACAACAAGAAGGACATATCGGCGGGCACTATCTCTAGGTGGCTATCCAATACTATCAGATCTGCCTATGCCCAGGCGTACAAAGACCTCCCAGCCCTGTCACCCCGAGCCCATGAGGTCAGAGCGCTGGCCACGTCCTCAGCGTTCCAGCACTCTGTCCCCGTGCGCCATCTCCTGGAGGCAGCCTACTGGCGTTCGGAGAACCCTTTCATAAACTTTTATTTAAGGGACATCCGCATGACCAGGGCTGATGGTTCTAAAGGGATTTCATTTGTGGGCGGCCAATGCAGCCATATCGGTCTACCCCAGGAACCATTAGGGCGCTCGGCCCTCCTCCTATTACTTTAAATTCTGCTATGGTCTGACATGGTATAGTATACGACGCCAAAATGGGGGAGTTTGTGTTATACTCCCTGTTTGGCTAAGTATACTTACCATGTCAGACTCTAATGCCCGCCCTACCTTCCCCTCTAGCGCCAAGTTCCTGGGGGGTTTGCCTTGCGCGCAGGCCTCATTGAATGACGTACAGTACACGAACTTCGGCATCTTCCGTAGGCGGAAGTAGGGTTGCCTCTGGGCATTTTTCTGTCACGGGATTTGGCCATTTGGGGTTTTTGGTCAATCTGTAGAAGCCAAACAGAGTTGACTCTTGGCATTTTTTACTTGGGAATGCGTTTTCTAATGGATGTCATTTTGGTGCATTTTTCAAGGTCTTGAAGCAGTACATCATTTGCTGCCTAAGTCTTTCGCACTTTTTTTTGCTAAACAGACCTTTTGAACAGTGCAAACAGAACCCTTCTATGTGGTACAATGGTAACACTAGCACACTATGTTACAAAGGTAAGCACGATAATGATAATTATCATAATAAGTATTTGTATGATGCAATTCTAGTTGAAAACTACTCACTGTGTTTTCATATACCATTTAGAACCACATTCTATCACATAAACCAGCTGTCTTAACAACATAATTATCATGTGCAGACAATGTGGAAAAAGCATTGTTCAAAATGCAAGGCAGAAAAAATATGGTTTAGCTGTGCTTTGAAAACAGAAAGGCATCTAGGAAGTCCAGTCCCCAGGAAAAGAAAGAAACTCTCAAAACCTGCGAACAGTCTCCATTGAGAACTTAGCTGGTGAAAAAGCATATTCAGATCTATAACAAGCCATCACTTTCCATTGTTCTACAGTACAGGATATGCTAGACTCACATGTGTCTAAAGATGAGCAAGGTCTCTGGCACTCCACATAAGACCGAAGAGAATGAGGCGAAGTCGTGTTTAAAATTGACTTAGTGGATGCCACAGTATTTTGTGTGGACAGCGACTAATGAAGAAGCCAGTGGAAAAAGCCTAAGTTTTCTTTGGCCATCAAAGACAAAAAGATTCTCTTCTTCAAACACAAAGAGTGAAACCACAGTGCACTTTCGAGACTCCAAAATGGGAGTCAAATGAAATATGAGAACGAGAGTCAAGAGAGGAGTGTTCTCTTGCCAAGGAAAAGGAGGAAACTGAACTCAAGTCAAGTCAAGTCAGAATTATGTTTATTGATCAAGTGGATCAGATGCAATGTTGTGAGTTCACAAAGGGTGATCGTGAGTGCTGGCTTGGTGATTAGCAATCCCTCTCACTCCATTTTCAATTTTTTTATGAGAATTGTGATGTGTGGCAATGTTCCTCGTCAAGTCAGATTAAGGTATTTTTTTTAGACAGGTAAGTATCAAGAAAATACTGTTACTTACTAATGCAAAAACTGTATTTTGAGGTCATCATTGACACCTTCAGTCTTCACTAGTAAAGTAATATGATGTTCAGAAAGAAAAAGGTGCAGTTGTCAGATGTGTCTTACACATTGTTATCTTCTGAAGGGTGAAAAAGCTTTATGGTGGGTGAAGTGTGATGAAATATTTTTCCATTTTACAACTTACTGAGTTTGAGGAAGTGTATGACAAAATGCAAGAGCATTAATTTTATGACAAATTCCTTTTTCTGATAAGTTCTGCCAGATGTGATGTCAATTTTTTTTCTTTTTACCAGATCATGATTTCTTTTTTTCCTAGTTGGTCTGAATGAAACATGGTTGATAAACTTTCAGATCAGTCATATAGTTTCAGGATGTGTATTGGCAGTGAATTTGAGGTAGTGTTTTTATTTGTGCAGGATTGACATGTATCTGTTTTTAACTTGGTTGTAGCCCAGGGCAATGCGCAACAGGACTTAGGAGAAAATAAGTGACAATTTGTTCCTGATCATGCTTTGTTGCAGGTTATTCCTGCCCTTACCTGGTATGCTACGCAGACAACTCCTTTTTTGTTCAATGTGGTCACTGCCGAGTGGTTGCAGACATTGTGTTTAAAAAGGGTGAGATCCAGTCTAAAGGTTCTGCTGTATAGAGTTTTTTGTAGAGTGGAGCTTGTGTTTGCACCTTGGTTGCAAATTATGGCAGAAAATGGTTTTTCAAGGCATATTGATTGTGGTAGGTACAATGCGTTTTAAAGATTCAAATCCTCTTTCATATATGTTGAAGACATCCCCCCCACCCCCCACCCCTTTTTTTTTTTTTTTTTTTTTTAATAGCCACGGCATTGAAATGGATTTGTAGATACCACTGCTAGTGTATTTTTTTGGGGTATGAAATTGAAAGAGGATATATAGGAATCACATTTAGTGTGGTTCTTTTGGTATTTATTGTCTTTCATCATTGTAGCAGCCTGAGACATTCTTATAGTGTGTCTAGAGCATGAGCAAATGCAACGTATGAAATTTCTGAATACCTTTCAGACCAAGCCTCTGTGCAAGGATGGATCACTGTGTCTGCTGAGCTCCTTTGACACACAACATGTCATTTACCTCAAGAACCTCCATGCTGGTAAGTGTGCTGGTCGGGTGAACTGTACTCCTTTTATTTCTTCAGGTACTCAGGCATGTGTTACTGACACACCACTGCATATCTTAGTGTCTTTATTCATTTGTGTTCTGATGAGAGCAGTTGGGATCAACCTTAGGATGAAGAAAATTAAAGTTTACATTATTCTTTTATAAGTGTGTGCCTCTTTACCCAGAAGTGATTGTGGAATGCCTCAGTGAAGTAAAACAGGCTGAAGAAAAAAACATAGGAAGAAGAATATGAGTAAGTGTGTTGAAGGTAGTTTGGCATTCTTAGTGTCTAGCCACTGAGATGTTTTTGAAGCCATGATGCACCTGTCTTTGTGACATTCTTCGTCTCAGTCAAGAGGATGTCGGTGCAGCAAGTGCCCAAACTCGTTTTTGTCCTGACCCAACCAGGCAGCTTTTCTTCTCTTTATTGTCATTTTCTGGTGCTTTATTTTCTTCTGTGTATTAATGAGGAATGGAGAATACTTCAGCTTTTGTTACTGTGGACCCAGTTTAGTTGACATGTTGGGTGGATATCAATCTGACCAGATGACCAAATTTTCCCTGAAACATATTTGATCTGTTGGTTGAACAATGGTATATGTAGGTAAGCATGGTCAGGGGTGGAATTTTAATAAGATGCTACAGTTATTGCAGCTTAAAGCTGTCTATATCAGTGTAATTTTATGTAATTGTTAGAGTGATGGGAGTTTGCTGTCTACTTTCAATAGTAAGCTATATGCTCCAGCTGGAGTGTAGCTGTTACTGAAATAACAGGTGCATGTCAGAGTGCATGCATGAATCTGAAGGCATTGGCACTGTTGCCTTGCAGAAGAAGACCAATTGGCTGTGACTGAAATCTTCAGGAGCAAAAGCAGCCGCAACAAGCGGCGGTTTTCGTTCAAAAACACGAGAGGACGAGCGTTCAAGTACCAAGTAAGTTATTTCACTTCCAATTCAGCTTGTGCTTGGTTTCCTGCTGTAAGATACTTAATGATTTAAAAGGGTTTGAGAACAAGTTAAATTTGTGCTCAATTAATTTTATATGACAATATGCTTATTCATTGCATTTTATAATTACTTCATTGGCATGTCACCCTTGTTAAGTTTTGCATGATTGTGTAATGCCCCAACTGCATTGAATCAACTACGCCAAAGTGCAAATTAGTGCTGAAAATAAGGTGCAAAGCAACCCTCATGAGCAAATCACAGAATTTATTTGGTGACAAATTCGTCTTGTTCAAACAACACAAACAGACACTCAAGATGTACAAAGGAGGTGGCTGCTCTTTTCTTGCTACAGCTGTCTAGGAGTATCTTTCAAGCATTTGTTGTGTCTGTTGATTATGATGATGAACGAAGGAGACATTTGTGGAAAATAAACCTGCTTCCTTACTTTGCACTTTGTACTGTGTGTTTGCATTTTGGCTTGTTTTCGAGCACACTGCGAGTTTGATTCAGTCTCTGAAACAACTATATTGCCTTTCATGGGTAGAATGTACAAACACAAGATACTCTGAAGATTAAAAAGGAAAAAAAAAAAGAAGAAAAGAAAAAGAGATATATATCTGCTCTGCATTTTTGCTGCACAGGTTAATACTACTGGAGCATTGAGTTCTGTTATCAGTTAGTGGCTGCCTGGTTCATGTGCCAGTTTGTTTGCCGGGGGCAGACAAATCTCTGATGTTGCACTGTGAACAGACCTTTCAATGAGTTTCTGTTTTATGCGGAACTGAGGCTGTGCACTTGTGCATCTAGTACAGAAAAAGTTGATCAGAGTGTGTATGTGTGCGATGCTTGGAGAAAGAGTTTGATTGTCCAGTACATGAGTGCATAAGCATGGAAATGAATGTGTTTGTATGAATACACAAAAGAATTCCAGTAGATATTTAAGAATACCTTTTGTTTCTTAGCTCCATGGATGTGTTTGAATTTGAATGCGTAAAGAGAGAGAGAGAGAGAAAAGAATGACAAGTGGTGGAATGAGTGCGTAAATGAGCAAGCGAATTAAAGAATGTTTGCGTTAATGTATATAGTGTAATACAAATAGTGGTCAGGGTGGGGATGGAGAAAGAAGGGAGTGGTAGCACCTGAATCAGTATTTTTTTATTCATTTGTCCATACAGTTTGCATAGTTTTTGACTGATTGTTGAGTCCCCTGAACCCCACATCCGGGGTGTGCAAGAAAAGCATGGTTCCCCCAACTGATGCATGGTGTTATGTTGTGCTGAAATGATTGTCATAATGCTGCAAGCATCTGCCCTGTTTTGTTGAAAATGTGTGTGAACACAGCTGGTCCATGTCAAATCCTGGATTCACTTACCCTTGCATCTGTGTGTGTGTCTTGACAAAGTAATGTTGACACTTTGATGGACCCTATGGACATGAATCCTGGCATGATTATGATTGTTGATAGTTTGTGTAGTTCCTCAGCACTGAAAACTAATTTTTTTTTCTCAGCTGGACACAGTCCCATTTAGATTTGTTTCATTTGCCAGGTTTTATAAATGAATTGCACATTTTATTTCATAATACAGGTTGTTGTTGTTGGGGGGGTTTTGTTTGTTCTTTAGGGATGAATTTGGGGAGGAACTGAGTAAGAAGAAATAGAATTTCAACATTTCTGCTGATCTGCGGTAGTGCTGAAAGATGCAGGAATGCGGAAACAAATGAGCTTGAAATGCTTAGTGACTGTTGAAAACATTTGTTGCTGATGAACAGTTAAAATGTGTTCATTATCAGAGTCTAGGGTCAGACAGCTACACCATTAAATTAGTCTGTAGCCATTTTAATTGTTTTGCTTTGTTTGTTTGTTTGTTGTTTTTCTTTTTAACGTAAGTCCCAGATCAGCAACGAAATTACTGCCGATAAAATTCTGTAGAAAGGTCCATGAAGCAAAAGGATCAGAGTACATAGCAGCATAATACATTCATGTCCAGCTTGAACTATTCTAAGTAATGAGTAGGTTATGGAATCATTAAACTGAAAGGTACTGATGAAAAGGAATGAATCCATGGGTCCTGATGGTAGAAATAAATTAATCCATAGATCTGATGCTAAAAGTAAAGTAAATAATTGCATTTGTATTGCATACATACTTCAGGCCAGACAGACGCAGTCGAGAAATCTCTGGACCGTTATCATTCAGCCATGTAGCCCATGTAGGACCTGATCAAATTATGATGCCGACTGTGCCGGCTGGTGGAGCGTAAGCCTGTTTTGTGTTTCCCTCCGTGCCCAGGAAATGTAGTGTTGTACCAGCTTTTGCCCTATGTCTTCCCTTTTTGGAAACATCCAAGAACTTTAATTTGAAGCTTTGCAATGTAGTTGCATTACTGGCTTGTATTTTTTTCCCCTTTTTATGTGTTTGATGGACTTCAACTGATTTGCTGGTATATTGTATGCATTCTTCCCTTTTTTAAGATTGATCACCCTCGGTTCTGAACATTGCTTGGGCCTTGGTGTAATTTCTTTGTTTGTTGTTCCACTAGTTTCTGGAATACTTTTGATTTTCTACTGTCAAATGCAATGTGTATCAGATTAAAAGTAGCTGTCTTGTTATGGAAATGGGTTTTTTTTTCAGTTTTTTTTTTTTCAATTAAACAGTGATTTTTTTTTCTCAGCTACTTGTATTTTGGGGAGATAGATTGGTTAGGAATTTGTTTTTGCTGGTGTGTCTGTGCTTTCAGCTCTGCCTGAGACTGTTTTAGGCATTACTCACAGATCACTGATAGTGAATTGGAGGCTTAAAACAGCAGCATGTCATGTAGCTGTGAACACTTTTTGGTAGACTGAGGATGTCTGATTTAGATTAAAATGCCTGGCGCTGGCGATGTTTATCCTGTGCTGATGAACATATCTTTATGGTATTGGATTGTTCTCTGATGTTGACTCCAACCATGAGACTAGCTGTCGTGGCCTTCCATTTACCTGCTTCCTGTTTTAATAGTTAACTGCAGGTAAAGTGGAAGGGAAGAAAACTGAACAGTTTGGATGTGTATCATTCTTTGTATTCAGTATTGACTGGTTTTGTGGTTGGGGTAAGGTGCTCTTGCACGGATTGTGATGGATAAGTGCTTAAAATGCAAGAGATGATAGAATGGTATCATGATTTCTGGCTGAGTAGGTCAGAGAGGACGTTGAGATCATGAAAGAAGATTCACCTTTAGCCCTTAACTTCTGTGGAAAATGTTGTGCCACTGACCTTTATACAGGTTACATATGGTTCCTTATCGTAGACGTTTGAGATTGTCAGACTACATGTGTATGCTGATCTGTGTCAAAGGAAACATCTGTAGAAAATTAATGTACTCAGTTTGCAAAGTTCACAAAGTATTTTTTGGCCCAGCCCGATTCTCAAAAGAAGTTGGTTCTGTCATTGGCAGCAGTCCCTGAGCTCTTTAGGCCATCAGACAGTGCAGTGATGAACACTGCATCAGCTGTGGCCATCTCTCACAGCTTTGGAAACGGCTGGGTTGTAGCTAAACTCTTCCTGGTTGACCCAGCAGTGTGGTCTGTCCGTCCAGTTCATGATACTAAGAATGACATTTGACCACTCAGCCATAACAAATCGATGAAAATTTCACTGCTTCAGAATCCGAAAAATCAAGTATGTGCTGTTGAGTCAGTCAATCACAGATGTATCACTTTGTTACTGAATTTCAAATTCAAACAATAAACTTACCAGTAATGTGGAAAAAGTTGTTAATCAGTGCTCCAGTCGTCATGCAGAAAGTGTGATGGAAATTGGTACTGAAGTGCAAATATGTGCATTGCACAGAAAATCTGCATCCTGGGCCAGAAATGGAACTGTTCAGGAAATGGACTAAAGCTTCCTGCTGAAATTAAAGAGCTTTTGCTTCCTTAACAGCATGTCTAAACAAAACGATGCTAGTCCTGCAGTCCCAAGTTGTTGAGGATTGTGCAGTGAGTGCATTGCAGTGTGGTATAGAATGTGAAACAGCATTGTCAGTTGTGAATGGCCTCCTGTTTGCCAGTAAAAGCTCGCAGCTACATCATGTGACATTAGGCAGAAATCTGGCTCTGGAGGAGATAGGCATTTGCTTCTCTTCACACCAGCAAAAACATTTTCTGAAAAAAGTATTGTCTTCTTTATTTATTTTATGTACTTAAAAAGAAAGATCAGGATTTTTGTGAAGCCAGTTTTCCTTTAATGAAGAAAAAAATGCTTCATTTGGTTTCCATTTGCATGAATGTGGTCATTTTATCATTTCATATGACAGTGTCTCTAAGGCATCCAGCATAGTTTTATACTTTTGCTTAGTGTAAGTGTTGGTGTAAGTGTTGTGTGCTATTTGTGTTTTCTTTATGCTTCAAGGGGAAAACATACTGCCATGTAAGAAATAATCTTGTTCAGAAACATTCTAGTTTTGTATGTATAGGAGTGTAGGAAGAAGGGTGTGTGTGTGTGTGTGTGTGTGTGTAAATTTTGATGTAATAGACCAGATAATTGGGAATATGATTGAATGAATTGTCATATTGATGAAGTGTATGTGGAAAGTTATATCTCTTTCTCTCTCATACATGTGCACACACGGACACGGACACGGACACACACACACACACACACACACACACACACACACACACACACACACACACACACACACAGAGTTATGCACATGTACACTTGATGGATGATTTTTTTTCATCCACAGAAAATGTGTTTGAACAGATTGCTTAGGAAAAATCACAAACAAAAGAACATTTAAAAAATGTTGATGTCATTCAAGGAATATCGGCACAGTTGATAAATACCGATGTCCGTTATTGTAACTAAAAATAACATGTTCTTTCCTCTTTTTCCCTTTTTATGTCACTGCAAGGAGAGGGGACAAATCGTTTAAGGAAAAACTTGGATCTGCGTAAGAACATTGTAGGGATATGTTGGACTCTGAGTTGATCCTTTTTATGAGCAACTGCTGTTGACATGGAGACCTTGCCTGTCAGTGTTGAATAGCTTGTCACATTTGATAAAAACACATGGGACAAACCTGCTATCTTTGTGACCGGTTGATTTGCAGAAGAAGAAAAAATCCTGAACAGCAGTTGTTTATATTAGGATTTTCCTTTTTTTTTTTTTTTTTTTTTTTTTTTTTGTTTGTTATGTAATTGTTGCAAACATTTTTTTTTTTTTTGATGATTTTGTATTGTTTTATTTTTTCCCCTTGCTTCTTCCCACCTCTTCCTCCCTTTGCACCTCCCTGAAAAACTTAAAGTTTGTGTTGTATCAGTTTCAGGTTCATGTACTTTTCTTTTGATATTTATTCTTTTTTCATATTTTTTTTTTGGTCAGTTTCTCTTCATAAAGTATCTGGATTATTCTCTATGCACTTCAGAATTTCTTGTTTGTCCATCTGCATTCCATAGCAGAATTGTCTAGTTCAAAGTCATTACTGTCCACATGAAGTAGCCCTACAAGTCAATGTTGTTGACATCTACTACAGTGGAAGAAGTCTTCTTCTGGGCTGTGGCCTTGGTTTTCATCATGTGGCACAAAGTCATGAAGGGAAAAAGCCATTTTGCAGGTGTCGTATCTGTCCTCATCCATCTACCCATCTCAGATTAGCTATCGACCTTTTTGAGTTTGCAGTTTCATATCAGCATGTAGCTTCGGCACAGCATAGTCTGTACCACAGGACTTCCTGATATCATCTGGAAAGAGGCGGCACGGACAGCACATTGTTTGAAAGTGTGTCCTGGTGCTTGCTGCTTTGTGTGTCATACTTGATGCAAAGAACATAATCTCTTTGTGGTTCTTTTCATGTTTGACTCCATAACCCCATCAGAAATCAGCTGGTGTGGCGTTATCCCTGATTGCTTATGTTGTCTCCTTATTCTTTGTTTTTTTCTGTGAGCACTTGTACTTTGTTTCTTCTTCATTGTTGTCCTCATTTTACTGGCCAGTTTGTATTTTCTTATAACCTTTTTTTTTTAGTTTTATCATTTTCCTAAAAGTACTTATTAATGAAATCTTGTCATTATAAACCACTGTAATTAAATGAAAAGATGGATTAAAAACTGAAATGAAACCGCAAGGTGTAGTCTGAATCTAAGAAAGAAAATATACATAAAATCTGTATAATTAGCCATATCTTAAATGTATTTCACTTTTGCTTGTGTGGAAGTACTTGGTCAGTGGAATTATAAGATCTGTGCTACTACTGCATGTGACTTGGCCTGCGCTTTGGAATATACTATCCTTCAAATCAGTCATTTAGAAAAGCTTTTCTCCTGATGCTTCAGCTTTATACTCTACGTAAACAGTTCATGTTTTTTAGCCTGAGGCTCTCCAGGATATGTTGTTCTCAGACTACAGCATATATGGGGTAGTAGTGAGGGAAGGGAGGATGATGAGTGCCCTCCCCCCCTCCCCCCCCCTCCGTGGAGAGGTGTGTGTGTTTATGTGGAGAGGTTGGGAGAGGGATGGAGGTAAAGTAAGTTGTTTGCGGTAATGGGTCGCTTTGTGAGGCTGCTTCATGGTACAGCCGAAGACAAGGCTGTTTGTACTGTTACTAAGAGTTCATGACTTCCACAATTGGCATGCAGGAGTGGTTCATGTGAATGGGCTGCAGGCATTTAGCAGTAACAGAAGGTGAACTGGCTGGCCGAGACAAAATTGCAGATGTGTATTATACTATGAAATTAGAATCTGATAAGAAGGATGCCTTTGAACATAAATTACACAATCTTTGGATTTGTTTATTTGTAGAAGTTGATGATTCTGTACTTAAATTAGCAAGACATTGTCTGTCACAAGTTCGTGGTCAAAGATGTTTGGCTGACAAATATTTGCCCAGTCAGGTGACACAGATTTGACTTGACTTCAGTTAACACCAAACAAAATGTGTGTGTGTGTGTGTGTGTGTGTGTGTGTGTGTGAAAGAGACAGACAAAAACAGGGGTGTCTATGTGTGTGAGTGCGTGCATGTATGCATGTGTGAGTGTGTGTGTGTTGCCCCCAAATGCATAGTCATACAGTTGTCTTTACCTAGCGTATTGAGAAATATTTTAAATGCCCCCTCCCTCACCCTGTCCTCTCTTTTCCTGAAGTCTGCATGATAATCAGAAGAATCTAATATTGTTTTTTTCCATTGTGAACATAAGTGAATCATAATAGATAGTGTATGGTATATGCGGAAATGATGTCTTCATGTACTTTTCTTTCTCATTGTCATTTGAAACGAACACAGAAGCCATCAGCTGTAGTGATTGTTATTAGAATTTAAGAAAAAGGATCTCATTTGAAAACATTTGCATGAGGGACCTCTCTGTAAATGAAAGGAGAAAAGAGTTCATGACTTGTTATTTTGGCTTGAAGGGGTCAAGTATGGTCAGCTAGGCTTTGATGAAAGTGAATTTGGCATCATATACTTTACCATGTCAGACCGTAGCATTCAACGGCAGTTAGTTAGCTCTGAAAGGCTGAATTTTTGTGGCTATGCAGTGATAAGACTGTCACGTGATGCCCACCTTACTTCCACCAGGGAAGAAGACAGTGCCAGCTTCCTGTTCCTCATTCAGCTTCGGCCTTCCACCCAACGAGGACAGGTTTTCTTGCGCTGTCTCTCCTATACTTCTTTTTGCAAAGATTGCCTGTGTTTGCCTTCTTTACTTGTTGTGTTGTGGCTTACGCTAAACCCTGGTACTATGGTTGCGTGAGGCTTACGCATGGCATTTTATTATTTTATGTCATAGCTTTCGGTGATCGAGTATTCCTCCCAGTCTCTTGATCCGCCATCTTGCCTCACCTCGTGGTCGTCCTCTTTCTAGTTGTGACTAGGTTTAGTAGGCTGGAGGTTTCCTCAAGCACATTTGTTCTTCATCTTCCTAAAAGACTGGTTCACTCAAAAACGAGTAGGTCACCAGCGCGCCTCTGGAGCAAAATTTGGCAACAAGGGTGGCACACGATATTCAAGAAGTTAAAAGCAATGGCCAGGTTCAGGCCCAGGTAACCATAAAATATCTGGGGAAGTTGAAATAGAAAAATCAGTCAATATGCAGATCTCAAGACTGTCGTATGAATTTGATTTTTAAATGAGACTGCGTTTGTGGTGATCTTGATGGCACCCGGCTGTGAGTTCCACAGCCGTACAGAACTAGGATAAAATGAATGTAAATGGCTGTCAATATTTGATGCAGGTATGGCATAAGATTGACTGCCACTCCTGGTGCTACTTTTATTCAATACTAGTTGTTCCATTGGGATATCTGTTAGTTTAGCTCTGCCTTTGAAGAAGGTATTAAGTTTGATAAAAGCTCTTCTCTCTTCTAAGGGTTTCCATTCTAATTTCCTCATGTTCTTGCTAGTATTCCCTTTCTCTCTGATATGGTCCCAGTTACGAACCTTGCTGCTCTCTTCTGAATCTTTTCGAGGTTATCAATGCCCTTTAGATTGTAAGGATCCCAGACTGAGCAAACCATATTCAGTACTGGTCTAACCAGTGTTTTGTAGCAGTCGTCCTTAACCTTTGGGGGCAGTTGTTTATATTCCTGTATAAGAAAGCTAAGATGTTGTTTGCTTTCTTACATACTAAATTGTAATGTACTTTCCATTTGAGACGACTGTCTATAATCACGCCTAAATTTTGCAGCATTCGTTTCTGTTCAGTCTCCGTCTTCCAGTATATGTCTCTCCCATCCCTGACCCCCAAGCATATATATACAATCAACGCTCTCTCCCCTCACTGGTCAGGCCTCATAGCATACACCTTCCCTCTATTCCCGATCCTCCACAAGGTGATCAGGAAAGCGAGACTGGGAAAGACCCAGGGTCATCCTCATCGCCCCATGGTGGCTGACCCAGTCCGGGCTCCTGGGACCCCAAGTCTCTCTCCCATGGTCCCCCTCTCCAGCTGGGCACACGTTTTGGACATGCTCAGACACCGTCGCTCGGGTGCCTCCACTCCAATCCCAGATGCTCCTCCGCCTGCACGCCTGGCTTCTGTGCCAGTCCAATTGCGAACATCTGCCCCTCCCTCCCAGTCGGACAGATCCCAGTCCGTCTTAGACATACACTCTGTGGTAGGGGCCTCACAAGACCTTCGAGACTTACTACAGTCTCTCGCAGAGCCAGCACCTAGTCTGTCTACGATTACCGTCAGGGGAGATGGGTCTCCTGGTGCTCAGTAACTCTGTTCCCCACAATCGTCTTTCCAATAACCAGTTAGGCAACTTTCTATTCCACCTACCCTCTCCCTAAAGCTGTGTGCCAGCTCCATTCAGGGCTAAAGATCAGCTATCTGTACCACTATTCGCTAACTCGGCGGCCCCCCCCTTCTAGAATAACTCCCTTCTCAGAGAGATTCTAAGGGGGTAGCTCTACGCGAATCTCAGTCCCCTAGGCGGGTCCTCCTTTGGGACCTCTTCATTCTCCATGATGCTGTCATAAAACCCCTTATTGGGGACCCCAGAGACATTGCCTTCCACAGGGACACTTCTGTCTCTCTCTCAAGTTTCTTCCCGAATTCTTAGCCAAGAATCAGGAACCGGGCACAGCCTCGCCCTCCCTTGTTATCTGCACATTCGCGGATATCTTGGGGGAAAAGGGGGGAAAGCGGGGGGACATGGACCTGTGCCCTTCTAGGTGTCTGAGAGATACTACTGGGAACGCGTGCGCCCCAGGCGCTCCTCCCAGAGGCGTCTCCTCATTCCATCAACCCCAGTCATCATGAAAACTTCTCTACTGGCACTGTCTCTAGGTGGCTTTCCTAGACGGTCAGATCTGCTTACGTCCAGGTGTATAAGGATCTCCCGGTCGTATCTCCTCGGGCCTATGAGGTCAGTGCGCTGGCCACTTCCACAGCGTTCCAGCATCTGTCCCATTGTGCCCACCTCCCGGAGACAAACTACTGGCGTTCGGAAATCCCTTCGTAACACTTTATTTAAGGGATATCCACATGACCAGGGCTGATGGTTCTAAGGGATTTCTTTTTTTGCAGCTAACACAGCCTTATCTATTCCACTTTTAACCCCTAGAACCATTCGGGCACTCGGCCACCTCCAGTTCCTTTAAATTCTGCTATGGTCTGACATGGTAAAGTATATGACGCCAAAATGGGGAGTTTGTGTTACAAGCCCTGTGTGGTTAGTATACTTACCATGTCAGACTCTAATGCCTGCCCTACCTTCCCCTCTAGCGCTATGGTTCTCAGGGTTACCTTGCGTCTATGCCTCGCTGAATGAGGAACAGGAAGTTGGCACCAGCTTCTTCCTTGGCGGAAGTTGGATGAGCGTCACGTGATAGTCTTATTACTGCATTAGCCACAAAAATTCAGCCTTTCAGAGCTAACTAACTGCCGTTGAATGCTACGGCCTGACATGGTAAGTACTCTAGCCAAACAGGGAGTATAATACAAACTCCCCATATTGATTTCACGTTGAACACACAAGGTGCTTGGGATGATGGAGATAGCGTACTACTCTTGGCAAAGAACAGAGTTAATGTATAATCTTTTAAAAAAGTAATTGAATGTAATGATTTGGGTATTGCTTTCTGTTTCTGTCCTAATTCTTTTTTCAAGGAAAATCCCTGACAGACAAGACACAAGATGCTGGCTAAATGCAGCTCTTTAGTGTTTTTATGTTACCTTGCATGATCTGTTGATTTTAGCTTAGCTGATTATGCTTTGGAGGCTGCTTATTTCAGAGAACATATGCTTTTTTTTTCTTATTGTATAGATCATATCTATGCCATGTTTACATGTTCTATTTATGCATTTGTGTTGTCCATTCAGTCATTTTACCGTTTTTTTTTTTTTACTGTTTTCATTAAAAAAAAAAAAAAGATGATGGGTGGGCATTTGTGTGTGTGTGTATGAGTGTGAACATGTGCATATGCAAGTGCCAGTGTGGTTGATGCACATGCCCATGTGTGTGTCTGTGTGTGCGTGTTTGGTAGTAGAAAAAGTAACTGTATGTCTGCCTTGAATGTATTATTAAGTATTAGAGTGACGCTTGTGTTTATCAGTGCTGATAATTTGCTGTTTACTTCTGAATGGTGTTTACTGTAATTATGATGAACATAGTGAATGGTTATCAAGTTTGGATATTATCAGTGATGCAGTAAGCAGGGATGTTACTTATGCCTATAGATGTATGAATGCTGTTTAATTTCAGTCTGATTTGTAAACGAAGTTCCATTTAATGTGGATTTTTGTTATAATGGTTCTCTAAGTGAGCTACTATTAAGGCTTAATAAAGTGTTTATATTCTTAAGGTTTGATTTAGTGTACTATTGTTTCATGGAGTATGAATGTTATTGGTTTTTCTTTGGTTTCATGTGCTCTTTTCTCCTAAATGATGATGTTAATGACAGTAATGAAGTGTGTGTGTTTTATTCTTCCAAAATTCTTGAGTTGTGTATTGCAGTTTTCAAAATTTTGCTTAAAATCAGGTTTGGGTTACACATATATTCACATTTACTCTCTCTATCCCGCATGCATGCACACACATACACCTACTCTCACACACGCACGCACACACACATGCACACCCACACACACACACACACACACACACACACACACACACACACAGTTTGCTGTGTTATTTTCTGTTTTAAATAAAAATTATGTGGATGTTATGGAAGACTTATAACTAATGGTATGAATTATGTGTGCTGGAGAATACTTCATAATTCATAACACAGCATTTTAATTTTTTTTTTTTTTTTTTTTTTTTTTTTAATACGTGTCTGCCGGATGTTTGAAAATGACCAGTGGAAAAATAGTTGTGTTGTTTGAGCAAATTTCCTGAAAACAGGATCATGGTGTGTTTTGGGTGTGTAGATAAGATTGTTATAAAATGGTGTTTGGGTGTGTGCAGAGGTGACAGAAGATCGCGCATCATTTCGTCTCCATCCAACTTCAGCCACATCGCTCACATGGGGCCAGACCAGGGCATGCAGGTTCTCATCGACCTTCCCAAGGTAGGTGGGATGGTCTGTATGACTGTGAGTCTACAGTGTGGGCCCGCTCTGGCTCTGTGCTGCCTCGGTTGGCTCAACGGCTTTGTTCTTGATGGGGATCTCCTTTAATATCACAGTGCTGATGTGGTGTTTGTGGTTGGCCCAGCTTTAAAATGATATGACTTTATTAAAAGATTATGAGGCACAAGAATTTGAACTCTTTGTTACTTTTGTTACAGCAGAATTAGTGGTCTTTGCTGCTGCACACAGGTGTGTTAAAAGAGAACAGAAATAGGTTTTGATGTGGTAGGGTTGATGGTTTAGGGATTGGGACTAAGTTTACTTGAGTGTGTATATAAAGAAAAACTTCTTCCCCTTTTTTTTTATGTTGTTTGTTTTGATTTTTCATTATCAGATTTATTGCAAAACAATGGTGCTTTAACCCTTTCATCACAAAACAACCATTCAGCTACACCACTGCCATCACTTAGCACCACTAGCATGCTGTTATGAATTGTTTGAAACACCATGCTTAAGATGGTCTCTTTCAGGACGCCAAAGTGAGCTTGAAAGCCCTGAGAAGGCAATGTTTGGTTTGCTTGACTATGTACTATAGTAGCAAATTTAGAAAGAGAGGGGGTAAACTATAGTAGTAAAAGTCATCAACTGTTATGATGTGAATGATTTACAGTCGGAACATAAACTCTCTGCAGGTCTATCCCTTGATTTTCTATCAATACTGATTAAAGGTTTTGTGTGTGTATGTATGTGTGTGTGTGGAAATTATCACATTTAAAACCATACTTTTTGTTGGTAATGGAATAGTTTAGTAAAACAAACCTAAACAAACACATTTACCAAGAACATTTTTTTTTTTTTTTAATTTTGCATAGTTATGCAGGAAAAAATTTGAAAAACTCAAAAACTGTTGAGAGATGAAGGCTGTCATCTTCAGAATCTTTTCACTGCGAGAGAGTTAAAAGCTGTCATTCAGAATCTTTTCACTGCGAGAGAATTAAAGGCTGTCGAATTCAGAATGTTTTCACTGCGAGAGAGTTAAGAGATGACAGATTCGGAGTCTTTTCACTGCGAGAGAGTGAAAAGATGTCAGATTTGCAATGTTTTTCGCTGCGAGAGAGTTAAAGGATGTCAGATTCAGAATCTTTTCACTGCAAAAGAGTTAAAAGATGTCAGATTCAGAATCTTCTCATTGCGAGAGAGTTGAAAGCTGTCATATTCAGCATCTTTTCACTGCGATCTGTTCTTCAGGTAGAACGTGTCAAGATCTCTGCTTGTCGTATTGAGGATCCCACTGGTAAAAAACTCTGGTATCAGTTTGTCCTAGTAGACACTATGATCTGCATACTTCTGGTGAAATAGCGATTCGACTGGTCCTTGTGTCCACTATGACAGTGACCTCCATCCAGCATCATTTTTCTGTACTGTAGGTTCTAGTGACTGAGATAGTTACATTTTGCCCTGAGTTTATTTTTTCTTGAATTTAAGGTTTTGCCACTTCTGTGCATGAAGGAGTGTGGACACTTGAAAATTTTTAGGGGTGCTGTGGGAAAAATTCTTTTGCACTGTCAGTCAATTAATTTGTGAATGTAAGGTTAGATCAAAAGGGGATAAGATACATGTGGGGTTGTCCTTGTATTGTAAGTTCATTTGTGTTCACATGTACCAGCAGCAGCAAAAGAACGATGGGGAACAGATGCAGAAAGTGAAGAGCATGTTCCAGCCACATCTGAGGTCCATACATGAGCAGCAAATGAGAGGGGCACGGCCTAGCAGTTCTCACTTCAATGGTGAGTCCATAAGATGATCTGGGACATGTCCACCAAATAGTTGACTTAAAGTTGTCATTCCAAAAGTCAGCAAGTTTGGATATGAATTTATCAGCACTTTTTGTGTAAGTTGCACTTTTGCTCACTTTCAGTACATATCATTAGCACTTTTTGTGTGAACTTTAGAAAAGTAAAGAGAGATCAAGCTATATGGAACTGTTTGATCAATGAGTGTGATTACAAAGCTTTGTAGTGTATATTTTACCATTAGATCCCTGCTATTTGTCATGAACACCCTTTTGCATTGATGCCTCAGCTTGGATATGTGCTGTGTGCAGCTTGTGAAAGATGTCTGTGAGCGAAGTGTGCAGATATCTCTGAACAGATCTTATTGACAGCATGGAAGTTTGTTTCTCTTTTGTTCTGTACGATGTTTACGATGGTATATGCCCCTTTGTATAACTCAGAATACATGGAAGTGAGTGACTGCTGGAAACGTCCGTCCAGACCTTTTTGCTTGCATGCTGAGAATGAGTGAAAAAATACTTACTCCCGTGTGTCAGCTTTTACCATTCAAAGACCTGTTGGTTGGAACACAATAAGACATTCTGTCCGCCTGATGTTGAAGTACATAATACTAGTTTACTGTGTTCTTGGGAGTGTGTAAGAAACCTGATGATTGTTTTACTGGCCGTGCCTGCCAGCTAGACTATAGAGATGTAAACTGACCAGTTGATGTTGTTGCTAGGCAGCGCCGGAGGGCGTGGGGACAGGGAGGGAAGTGGGCGACCAGGAATGGGGCAGGGCATGACCCGTTCTTTGCCGCCTGGCTCCTCCCCACCTGGGGAAGATATGGGCCTGAAAAGTCCTGAGGAACCGTCTTTTGAGAAAGACATGACTGCCCAGATCTTTGAGGTGTGTACGCTAACTTTTTTAATTATCTGTAAGAAAGGTTGCTGAGTGAACACTTGAGAAGGGTTTCACTTGAAAAAAAAAAGTGTCCATTTTGATTTCTGCAGAACGTGTGTCTGTGCAGGCTTGCAGCCTGTCTTCTTTGAGGTTTAGAGAATCATGTGTTATAAAGCTGAATGATAATCGTCTTTAAGTTTGTCAGACTTCTGAAACTTTCTGCTTCGTATATTGTCTTTCTTTATTTTGGTACAAATTCAATGATTTGGACTTAGTTGCTTTTGCCAGATCAATAATTACTGCTTTTTTTTTTTGTTTTGTTTTGTTCTGTTTTGTTTTGAAGATGAAATGTGGTTTGATTTGCAGGTAGATGTTCTCAGTCTAGAGCATCTAGACTTGAAGAGTTATAGTTCTATATCAAGTTTTGGGGCAGTTAAAGAGGGAGAGAAAATTACAGCATAATTACATGGTGGTGAAGTTAAGGGGAAATTGTGATTTTTCAACTGTTCATCAGAAATCGCTGCCTTTGTCACTCATTTCACTATGAGATAGTTGAACAGTGTGGAAGTATAAGGTTCCATTAGTACTAATGAATCTTTTGTTGAGATGTCCGTTTCTTGGAAGATTGATCATGTAATGTTAAGGCAGTTGATGTTGTACAACACTTACAAACTTGTATTATGTGTGCTAAAATATGGCACTGTGATTCAAGCAGTAACAGCAGAAGTGCATGTACATTTTTGCTTTTTAAATATTTTTCCAGCAAGGCAGAAGATACAAAAGAAGAAACAATGTATAGTTTTGAATTGTGCAAGTTGAATTATGCATTATACAATCTTGAAGAGATTGCCTTGTTTGGGAAAGGCTTGCTGAAGACGGACATTGTTGGCTTTTAATGCTTGTTAGCTTTCTGGACTAAACGGACTGCATCCCTGCCTCCCCTTCTGTTTCTGTTCGTCACCGGGTACAGTTAGAAGAGTTTTGTTGTGTCTCTCTGGTTGTTTGTTAACATTTGTTGCCAATCGAAATCATCAACTGGAGGATGGATGAACAATAGATACAGATAAAGGCATGGTGAAGCCAAAGACAATCCCGACTACAGGGCTTTGTAATGCAAAACAACACAACTGAATGCATTCTGTACATGAAGGCGACATGCAAGTGTTGCTGTTTGATGTGTAGGTGATGGTTTGATTTTTCTTTTCCCTAAAAATGATATACCAGTAGTAAGGTTTGTCAGGAACTATGGTATTTGCTTGATCCTAGTCATGAGCATATATAAATAAACAAACATACAAACAATTGCCATGCTTTTCTGAAGACCGCTGTCACTATTTTAGGAAGGCATTCAGTGAATCTTGGCTGTTTGAAAAAAATGCCATTTCCTTTCAGATGTATGCAGATTAATTTGTCACAATGGCTTGGATATGAACCCATAAGAATTACCATTGCCTTTAAAGATTTTGGGGCTCACTTGAAATTTCACAGTTTTCGAAAAGAGCTCAGTGTTTTTTGTGAGTACAGTAGACTGAGAATACACTAAACTAACTTTTTTTTAATCCAGTAATACATGCAGCTTGTTACGTTTAACCAGTATGGAACTGTGATCTAAATGTCAGAACAAGTTGATTAGATTTTACGTAGGTATTCACACGCACACACGCACGCACGCATGCACACACACCACACCACACACACACACACACACACACACACACACACACACACACACACCACACCACACACACCACACCACCACACCACACACACACACACACACACACACACACATGCCAACCCACCCACAGAGGTTTGTGAATGGATGGTTCTGAAGACGGTTCACTGTACACCCTGCTTCTGCAGACATTTTTTAACTGATTGGTATACTACAATTCAAAAAACAGATTCTTGATTAAGACTGGTATGCGGAAGATCAACATTTGTTATTTTCAGATCTAGTTGTAGCTTGTATGACCACAGACTTGGCTACAAACATGGAAAGTTGTGTACAGAGAGACATGCATGACTTTCATCAAACGCCAACTTTTTTGCGGACTGTTGTTTGTGTGGATGATTCATTGCATTGTTTATCAGTTTGACTGCCTGAGCTATGCTCTGATGCTGAAAAATTCTCCAGACATTCACAGAATTTAGCCATCCTCAGAAGATCTGTAAGTGAAAAAAAAGTCTGCACTTCTACCAGCTTAAACATGCACGCAACTTGGATATGTTTCGACAGATGTAAGAAAACGCAAAGACATACTTGAAAATTTTCAGTTGTATCTATAAATGCAAGGACTTACATGAAAATCTTTGTTGTATATTTTTCTCTCTCTGCTCTCTCTCTCTTACCCTCTCACTCTCTCTGCCTCTCTCTCTCTCTGCCTCTGACTTTCTGCTTCTTTCTCATATGCACATTTTCATAATTGCACACTTTGTGAAGCGCATGCAAAGAACAGATGATATCGGGAAGGTAATGCCCATAGTCTCTCGGAGACCTCTTATTATGTTTGTGTTCTGAACTGAACATGAAACTGATTTGTTCTCTTTTTTTTATGCTGCTGGGTACATGTTCCAGATGATTAACTCTTCGCACAGTACTAGCGGGAGCTCTTGGTCCTTACCCACTTTTGACGACTCTAAGAGATAGCTAGGGTACTGGTAGACCCTCTTTCATTCTGCTACTGGTCTGTGTTTGCATTGTGGCTTGCATGTGCGCTTTCCCCAGTAACTTGTTGATGGCCTCTCATTGTTTTGTTACTACCTGTTATATATGTTGCTTCTGGTTTTGTTTTTTTTTCCCCAAGCATGGCGCATCTACCCTGTGAAGTGGGTCAGTATTTTTTTTTTTAGATAATTTTTTGTGCAGTATGATAGATTCACATAAAAAAATCATTGTTGCACCTACCAAGTGAATGATTTGTGTTGTATTTTTACCTGGTATTAAATATGTGATGTATTTATTGTTCATTCACCATATTGTGTTTTATGGGAATGTTTTAGAGGGGGAGGGAGTGGGAGGGGGACACACTGATCAATGCATGTTTGTTTTTTGCTGTAGAAAAGAATGTATGCTTGTTGTCAGGATGCATGTTTGCTGTCACGGAATGCTTTGCAGATAATGATCTAAGATCTTTAGCTACAGTTCTGAAATTAAGCCATTTAATTCCTGTCATCGGAAATTTGCATTTTGATAGATGTGGGTGGGATTCACACAATACAGATATTGAATTTTAGTCTGGAAGAAAAAAGGAAGAGAGGGAACAATTAAACCTGTTGACATTCTGGTGACTGGTTTTGATGGATTCATATTCAACATTGTAGAGCCAATAATCCCCCACCCCCTTTTCTTGACTTGTGTCTGTGTCTAATATTGATGCCACCATGGATAAAAAAAAAAAGGTTAAGTGAGTTTTTAAGGTTTGGTTTTTTTTTTTTCGTTAATACCAAGATCCTGGGAGGAGCTGAACGTGATCCTTTGGTCATGGTTTTCACATTAAGGTATAACGAAAAATAAATGCTCTGACACAAAGTCTCAAAGTTTTGATGAAGAGTAGCATGTTTGAGACCAGCAAAAACAAAAGGTTTTTGAAAAAGAAGTGGTTAAAATTTTTATTCTGATGAGAGGAAGAAAAGGACTGTCATCAACTAGTTCACTTGAGCTAAATCATGTAAAGAGGAGATGAGGGGTCAGGGGGAAGTAATGTAAATACAACATATTTTTTTGCTTGGGTTCCTGGTCATGTGGGCATTTGATGAGGTGGTTGATCAACTTGCCAAGAGTGTCACAAAGAAAGAGTTGAGCAGATTGTCTGTCCTTCACACCGATCTGAAACCCAAAGCTAAAGCTTATGTCAGAGATCTCTCGCAAGAGGAATGGAATTCACAGACGGATAACAAACTCTTCCAATCCATCCAAACCGGAAACAGGTTTTACCATGTTTTAGGGGCAGTTGTTAAGAAGAGTCTTGTGCCATTTGGACTTAGGCGGGAATAGCTCAGTTGGTAGAGCGCCAGACTCGTAATCCAAGGGTTGTGGGTTCGAATCTCCTTCGTCGGGCCTTTTCGGTACAGGGGGATTTTATTTTTTTCCCTCGGAGTTAACATTAGTTCTGACTCCTTTCCCCATACAGTCCTTCGAATGAGACTATAAACCGAGGTTCCGTGTGTGAACGCACACATAACATCTTGCACGCACGTAAAATCCCATCACCAACTTTCGAGAAGAGAAGGCCAGTTTGGCTGTTGGTATGGATGACACGTTACACATAGTATGCACCCTGCGTGTGAAATTGAAAGAATGAAGGAACTGAGGAAATCGAGTGAACGATATTGAACAATATTGACTGGATGACACGAGAAACGACTGAATGAAGCGCCATCTGGCAGCTCTTCAGTCGGCACTACCCAGGTAGCCACCCCGTTGTGTAAACGAGTGTTGATTGTACAGCGCTTAGAGCTTGGTCTCCAGCCGAGAATAGGTGCTATATAAGTATCATTATTATTATTATTGTTTACACACCCTTTATATCTGTTAAAAGGCAAAGAAGCTCGTTGTGTATTCCATGTCGTGTGTGTACCACAAACAAACATGTTCTGTTAGAATGTTGGGATTTGCATATGAGACATAAACACTTAACAGCAGACTCCATGAAAACCTTCTTCGGAGATCTTTGAATTTCTTGGGGAGATCAGCATTTTTCATCTGGTTAAGATTTTTGTGGAAGAAAGATTTTTAATAAAATTTCTTGTGTGTTTTTAGAAGGTGTATTTTAATGTGTTCTTTTTTCAAATATGACTTAAGAGTTTACTTCAGTATGGCATGACAGCCCTGATATGGCCCTTTGTGGTTGCTGGGCTAGAAGCAACTTTTTCGTATCTTTTTCATAATCAGTCTGTTTTGCATGTATCGTGGGTGTGTATGTGAAGATAACGGCAAAGTACAAAGTCTAATAATAGTCCATTTGTGCCTGTCTGTTATGAAAGTAGATTAGATTGCAATAGCTTAATAGCCACAAGGACAGTGAACTGTTGAGGTTCACTGTCTGAGAGGCATTGCATCATGGAGGGTGAAGCTCATTCATCTCCTTCCACACCTTGACCTTTCCTGATCCTAGTCAGGTATCCATTTACTCCGAGTGGACAGAGTGAGTTTCTCAAGCTGTAAACAGCTGACCCTAAGAGGTTTTTACATCACTTGCAAATAATTTACTTACATATTTGTCATGGTTTGCTAAGTTACTCACAGTACTGTACATGGTACCTTATATGTCTTGTAAGTTTAGCTGATAAAGGTAATTTATACTCTCAGATGTCTATAAACATGGGTGCCTCATATGCAAACACACAAATACACATCTTTCTCTCACTTCATCTACTCACATTTCCTTTAGGATTAGATGTAGAGTTGAATTATGTGGGTGCATTCTTTTTGTTAGCTGATAATGTTCATTAAATGACCAGTTTGTTGTTGACATCTAACTTTAAATATACTTACTAGTTCAGTTTGATTAACAGAGCAAATAATAATGATGCACACTTAATACAAATGAAGTTTGCATGTATGAAGTGCATGTGGTTAGAATGTGATTGCATGTTTGTATGATTTTCTATAATATTGTTTTATTTTTCAACCTATAACAAAATGTACTGATGCCAGATGAATGCAAGTATGCAAAGATAATGGACAAACAGAGAAAACAATCAGACTGCATATACAAGTCTTCCTGTATCTTTTTTTTTTTTTTTTTTTTTTTTTTTTAATAAAAACAGCTAATTTAAGGCAGTCATTTTTGTTGATAAAGGTGTTTATAGTGGAAGAAAAAATTATAATGATACGAATTGGTGTAAAAAAAAAAAAAAGAGAGAGAGAAAAAATTGTGCTTGATCATAGTTGTTATAGTTCAAGTGTTAGATGATGGCACTTTTGATGTTTCAGATTTCAGTCTCATTGGTGAATTGAGTACTTCATGAAAAAAAGAATTCTAATTTGTAGTGATTTAAGAATTGAAGCATTGGCATATGAACAATTGAAAAGAATTGTTGTACTTAAAATAGGTTTTAGATTTACTTACCTATCCAAACAAGTCTCTTAATCCTGCTGGGCGTGAACAACACGTTAATGAATGAGAATGGTGGGGAAAGGGGGATGGTGTAGGTGGGAAGTGAGGGAGGGGGTCGGGAGCTAAATTAATGCCTTTTGGCACCTCCACTCTGATCCCTTGAAATACAGATTGCTTTCAAACTGTGTGTTGCTCACTTGCTCAGGTCACAGTCTTTTCCTTTCTCAGTGCAGCAAGTTGGGAGTGAGTCATACTGTGTTGGACAGGTTGAACTTTTGTTTGTGTCAGAAAAGTACTGTTTCTGTTTGGGAAAAAAAAAAAATTCCTTTTCTCATACTGAACATGTTGAGCCAGGTGTCAAAATATTGAAAAGAATGACAGGTAGCAGAACATGCTAGTCGTAAAATATAGGAAACTAGACCACCACACAAGGCATGTCCCAAAATGCTCTTCAAGGGAAGCAACACTGCTTAAAGAGTCATGGGAAGGGGACCCCCCCCCCCCCCCCCCCCCCACCCCTCTTGCCAACTGACTCTGACCATTGCTGAGAGCCCACTGAAGGTGAAACAGCCCAGAGGAAAAGGCTCTGAAGTTGCGGAGGTAAGACCAATCATAGCATTACCACATGGAGTGGGAAGGAAACTTTATTCTGCTCCAGAGATGGGGAGGCCAGCAAGATTTAGGTCAGCGTGGAAAATATTGCCAGATGAACTACATCTTTCATGGAACCCTGTTTGATATTTTAAGATTGACCATCAGTCCCAAGGAGGAGTGTTTCTGTTTAAGGACAAAGATTTTGAGCAAGGATAATGCGGTCTATATTCTTTGGAAGAAGGTCATCAGGTAATTTGAGGTTGGAGATTGAGTCCTTTGCCTCGTGGCCATAACCACTGTACCCATCACCCAGGTCTTACCTCCGCATTGTCTTACCTCTGAGCTGTGTGGCCTTCAGTGGGCTCTCAGATTGAGGTATAGGTAGACCTGTTTACCATATGATTTTGCCATATTTTGTATACATGTTTGGCGACATTGTGATGAGAATAACTTGGGGAGAAAACAGAAGTAAAAGGAAAAAAAAAAAGCCCCCTTCTAAAGCCAAGTGCTTGTGTGATAACTGCACCTGAAATGGGTAAACCTGTAAGCGTGTCATGACCAAAGAGTGACAACTCTCGCTAACTTGCTCATGCCAAATCATGTCAGGCTTCATCTGCCTTTGATGACATTCTGATATGTTGGACAACAGCGGGCACTACAGGGCCTGAAATGTAAGCACAGAAAAACAAGATTAAAAAAAAAAAATGTGCTGGACAGCCTGAATTTATGACCAAGTGTGCTGATGAATCAGATTTGAAAGTAAATTGTATTGGGAGAAACTATTTTTGCAATAGGTACTGGAAGATCTGCTGCCATATGATGGTAGATGAACATGAGTTTCACCCTCCTCTCCCCAGGCTGTTAAACTTTAGAATATGTACATTGTTTGTAGGTAATAAGCTCAGTTGAGTTGAAAAGTACACACCCATAGCAGTTTTAGGGTAAACAAGTCTATAAAGATCAAATGGGAGCACTCCAAGGAGTAGACCTCACCTTGGAAATGGAAGTGGAATTATTTCTGCAGTAACTTGAGGCAGTCAAAGCAGTAGTAGCAAAACAGTGCTTTTGCAGATGACATTTAAGCGCTGTCTCAGACATTTTCTTGAAGTTTCATAAGAAATTTGGCCTTGTAAAGGCAGCGCCAAGCAACGTTAGAATCAGAGACAATCATGTAAGTCCTCTTAACAGATCTCTATAGCTTGATAAAAGTTCAGCACAATACCAAGAAATAAGTGTGTTTACTAGCTAAAGAAAGAAAAAGGAGAGAACTGCTCATGAGTCAGAAGTAACAACAACAAAGAAAAATCTATCTCTATAATTATATCTATCTTTCTTTCTCTAAACACACACACATATATATATGTATTGAATTATAAACAAAGCTTGCTCTTATGTCTAAGATTGAAGAAATAGGGGGAAGATAAGCGTTCATATCTGCAGTGGTAGATAATTCTGCCTAACTAACAGAATGTGTTTGAGTGGGTGAATGGGGAATAATAAGTGCTTCTCAAAATGAGCTTCAGCAAACTTTTAGTCTCCAAGAGGAGAAACTGGCTAACATATATGACTCCTAGTCAGATACCAGTATTTCAAAACCTGATTGTTTCTCCTCAGTGACACAGAAAGTAGTAACTTGACACCTCTGCCTTTTCGGTTTTAAAAAGATTGCTATCCCAGAAAAAGGCTGGTGTGTGCAATACAGTAGTATGTTTGTTGAGTTTTCAAAAAAAAAAAACAACCAAAGGTGCCACCTAAGAAGCAAAAGAAAATCATGAAAGAGCAAAAACAAGCCACCTTTTGTTGTGAAAAGTAGAACATATAAAAAGATAACCTCTTAAGACACAAGTGCTGAGGGCCAGTTCTTGGAATGAATCCGCAAGGGACTAAATTACAATAAACTAATAAATTCCAAGGATAAGTACCAGCACCATTCCAGCTACTTACAGAGCAGCTTAGTGTTGCATGACTGCAAGAAATATTGAATTATAAACAAAGCTTGCTCTTATGTCTAAGATTGAAGAAATAGGGAGAGAGAAGCATTCATATCTGCAGTAGTAGATAATTCTGCCTAACTAACAGGGAGATCACTCTGGAGCCCAAGCACAGATGACAGGATACAGATTTAGCCCCCCCCCCCCCCCTTTTTTTTTTTTGTTTGTTTGTTTGTTTTGTTTGTTTCTTTGATTTTAAAGGGGTCCTGATTTGGTAAGGGGTTGTTAGCTCTAATTAGGAATAAGACACTTGTTTGGAGAGGTAGGTAAGAAAAAAAATTATGGAGCTGTTATCGTGACAGTGTTTTTCTTATGAACAAAACAAAAAAAACAAAACATGTCCAACATCTTTACAGTGACATTGAACAAAGCTGTCCAGATCCGAGTATAATTGTTGAAAACATAAAGACCTTTTTTTTTTTCTTGATTCTTTTGTATTTCTGTATTATTTATTGCTCCTGCTTTTAAGTGGAGCATGGCTGAATGCTTTTAAATTGTGTACTGTTTCTCAAAATAGCAGTGGTTGCAGCATTGTTTTGACATTGATGTTGTTTGTACAGGTGGGCAGTTTTGTGGTTTGAGCAGATTTTGTGTGTGTGTACATTTTAAAGTTGTGCTCTTTCTTTTGAATTGTTGTAGAAAAATGTTTGAGTTAATGTTTTTTACTTCTGCCATGGAGGTTATGTTTTCAAGTAAGTCTGTTGGTTTGTGTGTTGGTCTGCTGTCAGCTGGATTATGCGGAGACCACAGAATCTGTTATTGCCAAACTTCGTCAGAACATGACATGTGGCCCAGAGAACTCATTAAATTCAGTGCAGATCTGAATCATGTCAAGGCATGTTCAGGATCATTTAGCAAGATTGCCAAACATTTAGCAAGATTGCCAAACATTTTAATTTGCAGAAACTACAGAGACAGTTTAAGAAACTAGATGGAGAAACGGAGCGGAGCATGGCCCAACGATGAAACGATGACATTGTTGTGCCGATGGGTGGCGTGGAAATGGATCACTAATGGATTCATGATTTGTCAACATTATTGACCAGATTATTACACAGCTTCCACTGAACTCAAAACAGACCTACCTAGCCATACACTTTAGCCATTATTGACCACATTATTTAGGCACTGAACTCAAAACAGACCTGCCTAGCCATACATTATTGTCAGCATTATTGACCAGATTATTACACAGCTTCCACTGAACTCAAAACAGACCTGCCTAGCCATACGCTTTAGGCATGTTTTGTCAGCGTTATTGACTAGATTATTACGCAGTTTCCACTGAACTCAAAAACAGACCTGCCTATCCATACACTTTAGGCGTGTTTTGTACACCATCTTACACGGAGTATGACAATGTACCTCTTAAATGAAAAATATGCCAAGCAAACATTGTAACACAGTTTTTTGTTTGTACACTACACCAGACATTGCTTGAATTCTGAATCTGTGGACGCTTACCACCGGATATTGTTGAAAAGGACTGCGCATGTGTAGATGTGTTCTACCATTTGAACTTGGCACCATTTTTAGTCAGCAGGATTCAGCAGTATAAGTTTGTGGAAACTCAAAATGAAATGAAGGAATTCGTCAACTGATGATTCTTCAAGTCCCAAGAAGTGTTACAGACAACAGGTCTTCCTAGAAAAGTGTGAAAGTGAGCCGGGTATTTCCAAATCTCTCGGCCAGAAATGCCCAGTGAGAAAGAGCATTCATCAGATCAGCTATTAAAAAAAAAAAAAAAAAATCACCATATCATCTTCACGTTCAGTCCCATAAGTAATAATTGTCTTTACAAATTGCATCTTTGTGACAATGATTTTATCTTCAAACTCCAGAAAAGTTGGTGCAATTTCAGATTATATGTACCTTCAAACTCCAGACTTTATAATTTGGTATTCAAAACTTAAGTGCAACTTCAAATTGAAGTTGGATTGCATCAGCTTGAGGACTCGGAGAGACTGTTCTAGAAGCTGCATGTGTGTGTTTAGACCTAAGGACTTCAAGGGTTTGATTTTTTAAAGAGATCGCTGTGTCAGAGTGAAATGCTTTCCCACGTGAGGATCACAACATTACTGTTAGAAAAAGATATGAGAGATTTAACCCCAGTCAAGGATTTCAGGAGAAGATAGATTGAATAATGGCCCAAGAAAATGACAGTGATATAATGAGTAAACATAACTTTACCATATCTGACTAAACCAATGAAATATTATATTTTACCAGCCGCTGTGGCGAAGTGGTTAGCGTCACGGATCTCGGCTGGGAGGTCGTGGGTTCGAATCCCTTCAGAGTCATGTGGGTTTTTCTGCCCCGACTGGCTCCTACCCAGAGTTGAGTTTGCTGCGGTCTCAGTTGGGAAGACTGGGACCACACAGTCGAGTTTCATCCACTTAATGGATGCGTTTCAGAGAGTGTTGCTCAAATTTTCTGACCAACACTACAGGTGCCTGTATCTCTCAGGCCTGGTTGACGCCAGGATATATTATGAAAGGAAGCGTAGAGTACAGCCCTGTCATGTGGTCTCGGAAATGGAAAATCCGTAGCATCATCTTAATCATCCTCATTCTCATCGATCATCGATAAAAAAAAAAAGTCTCAAATTCTGTGGCCCTTCATGCCCTGTTCTCATGGTGACCTCAGTTTCGATGTCCTCTCCACGTCTGTGGCCTTGGTTTGGTTCCGTTGGGGTCACCGGTATTGGTGAGTCCATGGGGGCTGTCGTTGGACGGACGTGTGGTGGCGCCCTCTGGAGGGAGAGCTCACTCACACCGGCTCTTAAACTAAGCAATTATTGTCGTCAGTAGGGGGCTTAGTAGGTGGTGTCCTGAGTATGTTAGATCAGAACAGGCGCCACTGAACACCACCGAAGTGACTTGGCAGCAGTGCAGTGTCTCCTCCGATGGGTTGCCTCTTGACGACTTGACATTGACTGCTCCCTGTGGTTTGTGCTGGGGCTGCGGCGGGGCCAACTGGGCTGTGGCTGTGGACGGGGTGTTGGAAGGAGCGGCGTGGGTGCACTGCCTCTGAGTTGGCACAGACATTGGGACAGCAAAAAAAAAAAAAAAAAAAAAAAAGCAGAAGAAAGAAATATTATATTTTAGTAGTCATTGAAGCTGCTTCATAATGAAAAATATACGTGGGGTTCTCCTCCCTCCTCCCCCCCCCCCCCCCCCCCCCCCAAAAAAAAAAAAAAAAAACAAAAAAAAAAACTGTATTTGTGAGAGAGTACACCATAGGCAATTTTGGGGTAGGCAGGTCTGTCGAAGTCTGTGAAATAAGTGATTGATAGCAATCTACAAAGTGTTAATATATATATATATATATATATATATTTAATTATATACATGTATATATTCATGGAATATTAAACTTTTACCAGCTTTGACATTTCATGTTTTGCATATCATATTTGAAAAGAGAAACAGAAAGTGACTCCTGCAGTCTGCATTGTTCCTAGCCCAAAAGTCACCATGTTTTCAACCATGGATTGCCACAAAGGGCAGATCCCAGATTTGTTTGATGTTGGCGGGGGACTGCACTCTCCCAAATGCTCTTCTGTTACTTGATGTGGTAAATTGTCTTCTCTCTAAGAATTCGTTTTTGTTTTGCATAGACCAAGGTTAGTCAGTGAGAGCAAAAGAATTGATTTTGCTTTATGCAGGGTTTTTTTTTTTTTAATTCAGTTATATCTGAGACATCTAAAATTTTGGGAGAGAAGGAAAGAATGAGTGCTGGGTAGCAATGGAGGGTCTTGTGGAATCTCAGTTTATGTGAATGTAAAACTCACATGCTAAATTTTTTATCTAGACTTTGTAAGTGGAAATGTGAATGATGTGAGAGATGAGTTATGATTGGAACATTTTCAGATTCTGTATTTTTTTTTTTTTGTAAGTATGTTTGTCGGTGTTCACAGGGAAGATGGGAACTTAGAGGGAGGAGAAAGGATGGGGTAGTTGAGGGTATTTTAAAATCCCAGCCCTGCCCCACAATAGTATTTCCTTGTTCAGACATGATTTTGATAAGTGTTCTGTTTGGTTGAGGCTGCATTTGACAAAGATGCATTATACTGTAAGTCTGTATTTCTGTGTGAACGAGTGAGAGCACATGGAGAATTGTCTGTGAGAGCCTTACATTTCAACAGATTTTGAGCATTTGTTGTGAGGGAAAGAAAATGAAATTTGGTTTTTATTTGCTCACATTATTGCTATTGTATTATGCACATGGTTTTGATTACGCTATTAGTCTGTTTGAAACTGATGAAACAGAAGGTGAAATCAGTTTCCTAACCTCAGAGCCATGTATGGAATGAGTATACAGCTCTGAGTTTTGTGAATATTTTTCGATGAATTGCCTTGAAGATTGGAAGAAATCTTTCATATTTAAGAAAGCCTCTTTTAGCTTTTGAAAACCCTTTTTTTCTGGTCAGAAATTACTATCTTTGATCATGGATCTCTTACAAATTCTTTCTGTCGTAGGATCAGGAAAATTGAAAGAATGTAACAAACTGGAGATTACTGCTTAGCATTAGCTTGGGGATAAATTCCATTAGTTTTTAAAAGTACATTTGAAACATTTTTGCTCTCCAGTCTGTTTGTCTGCCCTTGAAATATCAAGATGTGTTCTTGAAATATCATCACCAATTCCTTGAACTCTTTCAGCTAAGTTCTGTGTGAGTGAGGAAGAAATGCATCTGCTGGATGTGTGATTTGTCTAATATTGCACTGTCGTGAAACTTCAACTGTGGACCAAACAACATTGTGTGTAAGAAAAAAATAGTTCATGCTTGGTGTGTATTAGGGTGTACACATACACTGTGCACTTGGACATGGAGACTTACCGGGTGTGTGTTGTGTGCTGGCAGGACAGCCCGGAGTCCCCTAAGTGGCGACGGTCTGTGGGGCTGACAACTGCCAGCAGAGCTGCACCCTCCACCTCCCGCTCCCAGCCCTCCAGTGGTGATTCCTCCTCCTCTGTACGCAACACTCCCACACACCACAGACTGTTGATGGGTGTCTGGGAGGCACAGAAGACCTTTACTTCCTTGTGTCATGTGGCCAGTGTCCTTTGAGCTGCTGCTGCTGCAGTACACAGAAAAGAGTGGGAGCGAGCAGCAAAACAGCTCTCGCAGCATTTCATAGAGACCAGACCTGATTATTGAACCACTGATCACTGTTTTAATTGTTCACCAAATGATGGTTTTCTCTTACAGCAATGTTTTTGTATCTGTGCCAACATTGTGTGTGTTTGTCATCTCAAGTAATTGAAAGTGGACAGTGTTGCCTCGGGAGGCCGCCGGCAGAGCACTTGTTGGAATTCTTTGTCTTGTAGCTAATTGTTTGTTTCCTATTTTAACATTTGTTGCCAAGGTCCAGTATGTCTATTGCTCCTCATCATTTTCATTTTTTTTTTTTTTTTTTCATTTGTCAGAGCCACTTCCATGTTTTCTTTAAGTCACAGCAGACGATCACTTTGTTGGGATTGATGTGCACATAAATAGTTCACTGATGTAGCATGTCTTTTGAGAAGGGAGGAATGGTAGGAAAGGAGGGTAGGGGGGAGAGTACAGGCAGAGAGGATGAGGTTAGCTGTTGCTGGGTTTGCTCTTGCTTTATCTTGGGGTAAACAAAATTTAGTTTTGTCACTGTTTGCCGTGGAAGAGACAGCCTGATCACCCCCCAAACTTGCATGGACTAACTTTAGTACTGGGGAAAGGTGACGACGCAGCAGCCGTAGCTTAGAGCATTCCTAATGAACACTTCTGCTCAGTGTGCTCTGGGGCATTGGGTGTACCTATGAGGCCGGAAAACTGTGGATGCACCTGTGAGGTTAGAGAACTTTGGTGTCCATGTGAGGCTGGAGAACTTTGGATGTGGATGTGAGGCTGGGGAACTTTGGATATGGATATGAGGCTGGAGAAATTTGGATATGGATGTGAGGCTGGAGAACTTTGGTGTGCATAAGAGGCTGGAGAACCTCGGTGTGCACGTGAGGCTGGATAACTTTGGATGTGAGGCTGGAGAACTTTAAATGTGGATGTGAGGCTGGAGAACTTCGGTGTGTGTGTGAGGCTGGAGACTTTCCCTTGATGAATGCTTATATCATTTAGGGGCAAACCGATTCCTTGTCTTTTTTTCCAATGGGGAATGTGTTCCAGAAGTTCTGATGACATGGGGATGGGGAAAGGGGTGGGGGGGGGGGGGGCAGTGGGCTGTGGTACAAGACTATGGTCTATGAACATATCCTTGAGAGCCAAAGGCTGATAGAATGTGAATCTCACCACTCAAGTCTTTGGGAGGGGAGGAAAACAGGGGGTTGAACATAATGAATGGGCTGCTTTGAAGTATACATTTCCTAATGGAGCCCTGAAATTGTTGTTTTTTTTTTTTTTTTTTTTTTTTTGGGGGGGGGGGGGGGGGGGGCTGTGTGTGTATGTTTGTGTGTGTACAGTTTATGTATTTTCTCCAGATCACATGAGCTTTCATATCAAATTGTAAATTGAATAGTTTATGTTTCTTGATCCCGAGTGTGTTCTGTATATTTTGATATGACAAGCGCATCAGTGACTAATTTTGTCCTTGTTACTTTCTCAGTTGGTGATGAGCTCGTAGTTGTTGCCAGCAGAGAACTCAACCCCAATCTTAACATTATAACGAATAAAAAAAAAAAAAAAAAAAAAAAAAGACAAATAGCACTGTTCTGGTTTTTACTGTTTTCTTTTCTTTTTTTAAACTGTTTTCTTCATTTCAGTGATACCATTTCTGAATGTTGATTTTTCAGCTTGAGCAATGTGCTTTGTGAATTAAAATGCACATAGCTACTAACTGGAACTTGTTTGGTACTTGTCAGCCTGTACATATGTACTACATTGTTCTAGAAAAAAACTTGTTGAATGTTGGTAATTTTTAGTGCAAGTAAGAAGGTGTCGGACGGACGGAAGCAGTTCCGTTCTCCAAGTTCCCTTTCCTGTGTCGGTCGGCGTCAAGTTTCCCTTTCCTGTGTCGGTCGGCGTCAACTGGATGACAGAATATGGATGGATTTCTGCAGACAAGGACAGATTTAGATCAAATCTGCACTCACAATCACTGTTCGCATGTTCAGGTTAATGCTTCCAGTACTGTAGGAGAGTGAAAAGAGTTTGGTTTTATTTCATTGGTGTGGCATAGTGATTGTCTTTGTTTTCTGTTTAACTAGCAAGTCTTAGTACTTCTTAACTGTGCTTGTTCCACTGTGTGCCCATGAGAGAGTGTGACTTGGGTGGTGTCACAGCTGCTTTTCCCCTTCCTTGTTCCACTGTGTGCCCATGAGAGTGTGACTTGGTGGTGTCACAGCTGCTTTCCCCTTCCTTGTTCCACTGTGTGCCCATGAGAGTGTGACTTGTGTGGGTCACAGCTGCTTTTCCCCTTCCTTGTTCCACTGTGTGCCCATGAGAGTGTGTGTGTGGTGTCAGAGCTGCTTTTCCCCTTCCTTGTTCCACTGTGTGCCCAGAGAGTGTGACTTGTGTGGTGTCAGAGCTGCTTTTCCCCTTCCTTGTTCCACTGTGTGCCCATGAGAGTGTGACTTGTGTGGTGTCAGAGCTGCTTTTCCCCTTCCTTGTTCCACTGTGTGCCCATGAGAGTGTGACTTGTGTGATGTCACAGCTGCTTTTCCCCTTCCTTTTTCCAAGTTGGGTGCTTCACATTGTCACATTGACGTTCAGTCAGCAACAAGTCTCCTCAGGAGATGATCTTGTCAAATGGAAGGTGATTGCCATCCTCACAGCAAATTTGGACTTTTATATTCTGTATTTGTTTGTTTATGTACCTGTGTATTTATTTATATACTGTCATGTTTAATTTTGTGCCAGGGTCATGATTTTAACATATCGCTGTGATTTTGTTTTGCATATCTGCCATGAGAGAGTGTGCGTGTGTGTGTGTGTGTGTGTTGCATGCAGGGCGTGTGCGTGTGTGCATGCATGTTGCAGATGTTTGTTCATAAGTTTGCAGATTTCATATTTAACAGCAAACTATTTTTTTAATTTTTTAACAGCTGAAACGATAAAAAAAAACAAGAAGAAAAAAAGAAAGCAGTCACTGAATTGATGAAAACGCAAGAAAGAAATATCAATCACCAGTATGGAGTTTGAAAGTCATTTATCGTGACCATTTTACCTAACCCCTCCCCCTCCTTCCCTCTTCTCCACTTTGACTGAAAGGTCACTATCTACAGGGGTTTCTATAACATGCATGCTGGTTCTGTTTAACCTGTTTGATTCCTCACAAATCGCTGTTGTGATTTTACTATGTGCCAATGTGATCCTTGGGTGTGTCTATGTGTGTGTGCGTGCACGTGAGCGTGAGCTTGTGCATACTGTAAGAAACTGTGGGATTATTGTTTAGGGATGTTTGTGTTCAGAATACCACCCTATTTTCACTGTCTGTAAAAAACATATCTATAACTTTCTCTCAAACAATGCAGTCCATTAGAAAACAACCCTCCCCTCCCCCCCCAAAAAAAATGGAGATGCCAAGTCTTCCAAATTTGAAAGTTTTTTTTTTTGTTTGTTGTTTTTTTTTTTCAATTTCTGTTGTAAGATGGGTGTCAGCAAATGTGTCTGAGAGTGTCAACACTGACACATGCTGGGTTTTCTCATTTGTCATAGCTTGTCACAGTTTGGCTTGGTAATCGCACACAAGAAGTATGATAAACTCTGCTGTTGTTAGTTTTTTACTGGTGTGATGTTCAAGATACTTTTAAGTATTAAAAAGAATCATCACTCCTTATCTTTAAGGAAAAAAAAGTAAGGACAAAAGCAAGAGGAATCTGAGTTCTGTTCTATATCTTCACAATTGTTCTGTTATAATCATATCACTTTATACAAAAAATATTTTAGTCTGTTTGCGTTTGAAGACAAGCCTACACATCATTGCTTTTTCTGTGCATATCAGCGCTCAAGATTTTATCGGAGCTGCCTGCTTGCAGACTGAAGATGAAGCCGAACAATGTTGGGTGTGTGCATCGATGTGCATGGCGGGGCTGTTGAAGGCTGGGGATTGGACTCTCATGTCAGCACACAGGTGATCTTCACAGCCAGCATAATTCTGCAGTTCTGCTAACTTCGCTGCTTAGCTTTTCACATGTGATACGTCCAGCAATAATTTTGTTTTAGCAATGACAAGATGATAGGGAATCCAGAGAGTGGGTAGTTCACCAACAGAATGATGTGTGATCTTTCTTAAGAGTGTCGTGTCTTGTAAGGTTTGTGGAGCATCAAATCTGTTTGTTTTCATTTTTTAAAAAAAAAACAAAACAAAAAAAAACATCAAGAACAGGAACACTAGGATGCCTAACACTGATCACACATTAAGCTTGACAAGCTTTTGTCAAGGTTGCAGATTCCTCAAAAAAAAAAAAACGTGATGTTTACCAGGTGCCTGTTTAGACGAGGAAAATTCTTAAAAAAAAGAAACAAAAAAGATGTACATGTGCAGTGAATGACATCACAATCATTATAAAAATTGCATAGCATGTTTGTTAAATCAAAGAGAAAATACTGTCGCATACACTGGTATTTCGAGTGTGGATTGGAAATTGAATCTGTGACAAATCCTGCTTCATCGTATCCAGCCACTATGTCTTGCACCAAATGTTTCTCTCTTCAGGCAATGCTGACCCTGTAATAATTTTGTCATGCTTTGGGACTAATTTAGTTTTTTACAAACCAGGGGTTTATTGGATTTTAAATGTGATTTGCAAAGCAGATGTAGTTGGTGCCAGAAGTGAAATATCTCAAAAGCCTTGGCATGTTATGAATTGAACGGCAGTGACTGATAAAAGTGTACAGATAGCATACACATTTGCCCAGCATGATTGTAAGAATGCAGAGCCGACAAAGAGAGCTGTTAAATAAACTTACTTTTCCCTCTGATTCTGATGCATTACATGTAGGTGTCTGGCATAATAGAGAAGTCCAAGAACCAGAGTATGCCTTGGTGAGAAGCCATCTTAAAATACTACTGTACGAATACCTGCGTTTTGTTGCATAAGAATTGGATAGAGATGTGTATTTTGAATGAGATGGGCATCATGTTATCAACAAAATCAGCAAGCCACTGCAAGTATGCCACAGTGTATTTCAAAGAAAAAGATTTTATTTAATACCAGTGTTGACAATAACAAATTGAGGCAAGTAACTGTACTGTCACTTGAAATGATTTTTTTTTTCTCTGACCGGCTCGGTCACAGGGTGGAATTTGATATAGGTTCATTTTGGGAAGATTGGAACCACACAGTTGAGTTTCATGCTTTGAATGGATGTGTCAGCCAGTGTTGGGTCAGAACAGGCTCCGCTGGAAACAGTCACCATTGAGCGCCACTGTACTAACCCTCCGCTGGGAAGTCACCACTGAGCACCACTATACTAAGTTATCAGAAGTGCAGTGTCTCTCCTCTGGTGGGTTACCACCATGACAACTTGACATCAGCAGCTCCCTGTGGATTACCTGCACTAGGGATGTGACAGGACAAAGCACAGCGTGACTGTGGACATCCAGCTGGCACAAACAGTATAAAGGTAACAACTGTTATGTAGTTAGCAGATGACGCAAAAGAAAAACACACAAAACATAAACCTTTTAGGAAGTTTTGAGAGTGAAATTGACGACACATTTTGTCTGGTACTTCACGTAGCTGTTAACCCACTTGAATCATTTGTGAATTGCACAGTTTTTAAAGTAAATTCCCAGATTCTGAATTTTTTGAAAAAATCCTGATGTATAAAAATTGAATTTTTTTTTTTATAAAAGTAAGGCATAGGCGATTTCTGAGAAGGGCTGATAATAAAATGTTGGTAAACCTAGACAAAATGATGGTCTGCAAATGGCAGCAACTGCAGTAGAAAGTAACATTTATTTGTTTAGCCACTCAGCTTGGAGAAATGATAACAGATAAAAATGCAACTCCTTTTTTCACTCCAAGGCCCTGATTTGAACTCTAGAAGGTTAGCAAGTATGCCTTCCTAGTCCTCTGCCTTTTTTGTTTCTTTGTCGACCACTGGCAACAACACGTACTTGTTGGAACGCAGGGGATGACACGGGTGCTTATTGGCTTGAGTGTAAATAAGGCCACTGGACACTCTTTCAAATCTGAACAGTTTTCCTTGTACCATTCCGGCAGTTTGGTGTGTTGTATTGATTTGTTGGTGTATTGACTTGATCATTGTTTTTTTTATTCTGTGAAGGTGCTTTATTTGTGCTGCTGATAATGTACTTAGCAGTTTGTGTTCGAGTGGAGATAGGACAGTCCCATTATTACTTATTGGTGGCTCCCCTTAGCCATTTCCAAGTATTTTTTCCAAGTATTTCTTTGTAAATGGTATGGTGGAAGGAGTGATCTTTACACGTATCTCATATCCATTTCTCATAATTCTTTTTTAATATACCTTGTTCACACTGTTGTTTTGAATGTGTTGATACTGAACGTTAAAAAGCACAAAAACTGAGTTTACTTTGAAGTGGACTAATGAATACCTCTTTGGTTAAGTGTGGAATAAATGCAAGGTGTTTGACAAGTGTACATTACTTGCTTGTATCATAGGACACAGAGTATTTATGCAACAGGTGTTTACATCTTGGAATGTTGTTAAAAGTGATGAGACATACTGTCAGATGTTTTCAAAGGTATGAATTTTTGTATTCTTAACACATAATCCAGTTGGTGAACCTGGGCGTAAGTGAGTTTGCGTGTATATGGTGGAGCCTCCGGCTTTTTATAACCACAGGTATGAATGGGATGTTGAGGATGCATCTTCACAGGAGGAGTGTGAGTGTGTTAAGTTAGCAAGATTAGGGAAACACAAGTTTTTGTTTGTGAAATAACGATCTCAGGGTCTGTCAAGTCCTCATCTCCCAGTGTATCCACTATGCCAAGTAGTTGTGTAGTCACACCATGACTGATGAGTTTTTGGTTGATAAAGGCAACACCATTGCAGTGCTTGCTGTGTCTGTCAATATTCCATAGTATCAGCCTCTGTCATGACAAGGTCCAGCCATGAGACAGTGGATGTGCAATTTTGTGCCATTGTCTTTGTGTGCTGAACTCATTGCTAGCAGCTCCCTTTCAGTGACTGTAGAAGATGACATGTTAGGTCTAGCTTGCCTGTGGATGTCAACTTTTTTTCCTTTTTTTTTTTTTTTCTTTTAACTTTTTCCAAAAGCTAAAAGACTACATTAACTGGTACCAGATTGTACTCTTGAAGGGAAGAGTGGGCAGGGGTGTGTGTGTGAAAAGTGATAATTCTTTTGCAGACACCGAAAAAATGGAGTTGACATTATCTAGCAGATTAATTGCTTATGGATGTACTTTGCATCCAGAATTTGACTTTCATTGGAGTCCTGTTATTTCCACAAGGACTATAGAAGAACTGGTTTGGAAATGTATTGAAAGCTGGATGTTTGAAAGGACTGGACATACTTGGGTGAGGAGTTGCAGGGTGTTTTCTCTGTCTTTAGCTGCCCAGACTGTAGCCACGACTTGGTTAGGAAGTCCTGCTTAATAGAGATGATAAAGACATTGACGGCACGACTTAGCCTAGTATTGACAATGGGGTTGGTGTTGTCATTAAATCCCCAGTGGTATCCATATTCTTAGGTAGTGTAGGATTGTAGTATCATACTTATCAGGCTCTGGGCATGTCATGCGAAGTTCACAGGTATCGAATATACTGGCTTGTGGCTTCAGTCGTCTGGATGTATATACAAACCATGATATTTAAGTTTTGTTGTCTCAGACGTAAGTTGTGGAATGGTGGGTCGCAAGCAGATAAGAGTAGGCTTTCTGTCCTATAGTGCATTTAATGTTCTGTGAAGTAATTTTTTTTTTAACTCAGAGTAAATGCTTTTCTGATATCAGATTATCAGTAATATTTATTTTCCTTTATGTAAAGGTTTGTGCAAACTGCGGTTTTCCTGGTGGTGATGTACACATATCAGAATGCATGGTGTTGGTCATTTTGTGTCTAAATGCACTCGAACCCACAGTTACAGGCCAATGAACAAAATACCACACATTCAAGAGTCTTTTTTTGTACTGATTTGAAACAGAATAGCTTAATAAACATGGTATATGGATGTTGGTTGTTATTTTGGTCCCCCGATTCATGGTGTTCTCATGGTATCTGTGTGTGAACGGTGGGCTTTCAGTTGTGTCAAGAGTTAAAGCTACATGCATATCTGTTGTCTTATCCTTGTTGTGAGAGTTGTGCCGTAGTCATTCCACTGTGTACAAATCCTCATCTGCTCATTGTGTTTGTGCGTGTGAAGACATAGTTTGACTGCATGTACAGGTCATTACAACAGACTCGCTCCTTTGCTGTTTGTGCTGACTTTTCCTTCCATCATTGGCCGTGAGGTAGACATGACCCAGAAAAACTATCTGATTTTTTGTTTATGAATTGAACGATTCAGGGATCCACATAGGCAGGGTTTGTCGCCCAAAAAACAACTCATAACTTAAGAGTTGTTCCAAATCAAACTGTTTATGTGCTTTTTTTTCCTTTCTTTCTTTTCTTATATTTGTAAGTGAGGAGGCACTCAGTTTGGCAGGAGCTGTAGAGAAAAGAGTAAGAAAACCGTTTCATGGAAAGTCTTTTCTTTCAATATTTTTTCTTTCTTTTCTTAAATTTTCTTTTTTTAAGGTTGTAACACTGTGAAATGTTGATGAGCATTAGAAATTGATGGTCTTAGGGTAAACCAGACAGATCACGGATCAACCTCTTGTTGTGCTCGCTTTCATGTAATGCATGTCATAAAGCAAGTGAGACAGCGTTGTGAGGACAATCGATGCAAGTCTCTTTACCTCTTTGCTTTCTGGCTACTCATGCTTTGGTGTCCATTGTATGTGTTTTTCCATCAGGGGCACTGGAAATAAAAACATTTTCCGGCCTTCCAGTGCTCCCAGCAGTATAGTGCTTTATTTTGCTTTTTCTCGTGGGAAATGTGATGTTGTTAAACAATGTTTTCCCCTGCTGTTTTGAATACATTTTGACATCAGCTGTGAAAGACTGTTCAAGGAACATCAGACACAGCATGGACTGGTTTCTGCATGCTTTTTCCCCATCAAAATACAAAAGAAAAATTAAAAGGTACTCTTTTCTATTATGAACTAAACACATTAGACAGTAGTTAAAACAGTAGTATCAGAACTTGTATTTCAGTGTGTTAGTTTCCACATTTATTTCTGTCGGCATGTACTACCTCAACAGACCATAGCTGCTTTACGGAATGCTTCCCCTTGCCGTGCTTGTTGTAAAGAGGTGTTGTTGATGGACTTGGTGAATTGGTAGCAGTTGTGCTGTTTGTAGGAACACTTGCATAGCAGTTGTGCTGTTTGTAGGAACGCCTGCATGTGTTGCAAACCACCTTTTGTTTTGTTTTCAGCCCCAGAATCTGAGGGCAGGTCAGCTTTGTTGGTGTGTTTAACCATTTAAGTAGATGTTTGTAAAAGCTGGACTCATGGTCTGTTCTGTTTTCAACTTGAAACCAGTAAACTTTTTTGTACTGATTTTATTACTGCTACTACTAAACTGTGCAATGGTTATCACATTATTTGATTGTACAAGAATATTATGTGTATTTATATGTAATATCTAAACTTGGGAATAATATTCTGTAAGTGTAAAGAATCATGTATACCGTATTAACCTTGTGTGCTGTTTTGTGTATGTGTGTGTGTGTGTGTTCATGTTTGTGTGTGTGTGTGTGTGTGTGTGTGTGCATGTGTGTGTGTGCTTTTTTAAAATGTTTTCCTTCAAGAGTAAGAGTGAATTGTCTTGTTGTATGCCAAGTTGTAGAGCTCGTTTTGACGCAAAGTTGCTTCAGGAACAAAGTGTGCATGGATTTTGTATAGTTCAGTTATACTGCTGCTCTTTGTATGGATCACTTTCAGTGTACAGTCATTTCATGTCACATTAAAAAAAAAAGAAAAAAACCTGTAATAAAAGTTGTGTACAACCATCCTGTACAGAATGTTGTGATGGTGAGAGAAAAAGTGATCTCTGTGTTTGACCATGTCCAGCAAGTGAAAGGGGAGGAGATCATGAACAGACTGATGTTATCAGATCATCCACAGGGAACTAGGCAACAGTTGTACTGTCGTTGGCTGATTCTGCATGTTTTGTCTATGCCTCTGATTTTTGCCTTTTTTTTTTTTTATTGATTTTCTGCTCTTGTGGTTCTTTCTTCTGTCTTTGTTATAAAGTCTTCTACACTTTTTTCTCACACACACTTTTTTCTTCAATCGGTTTATAAATACCAGCTCTTTGTTTAATCTGGTGGATCAGGGAGTGTATACATGTTCTAGGTGGACAGTAACTGTCAATTCTGCAGTATCCATCCATGATACCTTTGCAGTGTCCACCCATAATTTTTTTTTTTTGTATTTTTGTTGCATTTAAAATATTTCTTCAAATTTGATTTTTTTTTTTTTTTTTTTTTTTTCAATGGGGGTGAAAAATGAAGTGAAATGACCAGTGCCCTCACCACAGCCTCTTTTCACCCGCTTTCAGGATGTCGGTACAGGGATACAAGCCTTGGGATTGAACCAGCAATCTCTGGATTGGCGAGATTTTGTCTGGATGCTTTCCAATACCAAGATAATTTGGGAAAGTGACATTTTCTCTTTGGTTCATCTTGAATATATGTTATTTTTTGACACACATTTGTTGAATACAGAATGAATGTTGCTGAAGGAAAGTTGTTGGCAGATTTAACTACTATCCAGTTAATTTTGATTGTAAAATCTTGAAAGTGTGTCACATACATGCCTACCCCTAAAAATGAATTTCAGTAGCACTGATTTCAAATTTCAGTAGCACGGACTCAAAATCAGTAGCATCCTTTTTTTCTTTTAAATGCAGGTTCATTGGCATCACCAGTTGGCACATCCATTCGCTTTCTCTTGTATTAGACACTATATTTCTCGAAACTTCAGTTAATTGCGATATCCGGTTTAGTACTTCCGCTTTCAAAAGCATCGTTTGCTTGAATAACTGAGTTTAACGACCCTCTATAGCAGAAGCTATTGGAGACATATGCTATTCGTCGTCTGCTTGATAAAGACGGGGCATTGCGTCCCTTTTACTATTCGGTGTTCTGCTTCTGCTTTCAAAAGAATCGTCTGCTTCAACTCGCGATCATTTTCAGTAAATTTTGTTGAAAAATCTTTTTACCGTAACGAAAAATAAATTTCTGTAATCCCCGTAGCTAGTTCGTTTGTTTTTAAATTGCCATAGAAAATACGCAAGTTCTGTAGGGGTGGCATGTATGGTGTCACAATTTCTGAAACTCTTTAGTCAGGAAGGTATGAAAGAGTCTCGGATTAGTAAAGTGACTTCTTGTTAATGCAGACACAGGTAAGACAGCCCACATGGGAACTAGAAAATAAAAGATAAAGTACTAGACAAAACATGTCAATAGTCTACAGTGAACTGATGATGTGCAGAATGGCTGAAAATGGGTATAGCTTGACAGAGTTGGTGAAAGCGGTGCAGATACACCCCTGTCTCCTCCACAGCCTCACATCCCTACACAGCATGACTGTTAATGCTTGTCAAATGGCTGAACTTTTAAGTACAGCTTCATATCAGTGGCTGCTTACGCAAACCATCCATAACAGATTAATTAATGCTGCAAATTCTTTTTATGCCAAGCTTTTCGGGCAGGAAGGGGTGGGGGTTGGGAAGGGGAATGGGTACCACCCGAAAAAACACAAAAATCAGAGAGTGACCAAAGTTATCGGCAAGATTGTTTTTTACCTGGCTGGCTGAACTCCCTTTTACTTGCTTTCTAGTAGCAGACTGTAATGGACCAAATCAAACTGACTGAAGTATTGAAACATCATGGGGCGTCAGACTTTGGATTTTCTTGGACATTGGCAGTCTACACATTTGGTTCTGCACATTTGTGTAAGCATTATTACAACTGTTTCAATTCGGTTGATTCCTACACGGATACTATTTTTGCTTAATAAAAGAATTTTGGAACGGGGAGAATGAAATAGAGAAGTAGGGGAAAAAGTCTCACAGCAACAGCGAACCATCCAGTTTATGATTTCCCCCTCCTCAGTGTAGTATGTGTGTGTGTGGTTTTCTTTTTTTGATGACTTTGCGAGTTGACTTCAACGTGGTGACAACCCTGATATGGTCGTTGACGATTGGCTGGGAAAACACTTACCTTACCTTACCTCCCCCCCTTCTCCCTTCCCATTAGTTAATATTTTCGCTATAGATGTTACGCAATAGGCGGAAAAAGAAGTAACATGTTATGTGGGATCATTGGTAAAATACAAAAACTTTTTTTCCTCCCTGCTCTCAGTTAATATTCACCCATGTCTCCTCCACAGACTCCCATTCCTTTCTCTTGTCCAAAGTTCACAAAAGTTAAAAATAATAATAATAAAAATTCATGAGGATGAAAAAGACGGAATTAATGTTTAAAAAGACAGCAGGTTTGTAGGTATAAACAATCCACGCACACACACACGCACGCACACACAGGGCTTTTTCTTCTCTTTCAGATAATAGCCATAGTCTCATTCCATTTATATTCCTACAGTCTATTTTCATTAAACTTTAACAACAGTACTGAAAGACAAGAGGAATGGCTGTGCAGACTGGTCCATCTGGTGGGTTGCCAAACACCTGCCACTGATTGCTGACAGTGGAGAGTTGGACTTGGACCTGATGAACTTGTATGTCTGTATATGGGGTGACCAGAATGAACTGTGTGGGTGTCCTGCCCCAAAGAGGTACAGAAATTAAGAGGGCCTAAAAGGAAAAAGTCTGCATAAAGCATACTTCTGAATACCTTTCATACATCATCATCATCATGGGTGGAAAACCTGTGAAACCTGATTTCCTGAAGATGAATTTCATCTGACATGTTACTTGGGTAGAAGATGGATGCTTTTCATTTTCTTTGGGAATTTTTCTCAATCTTTCCAGTTCAAACAAATGCCTCATTCCTGCTGGGCATGAACATCACCATTCACAACCAGTACTTCCACCCTCCAGTTTGTGTAAGAGAAGGGAATTAAATCCATACATCCTATCACCTTAATTATGATTTCCCATGACATGGATGTTACTTCAGCTTGCCGGTTCTCTGTCTTTCTTGGCAACAAGCAGGTTGATGGGAGAGAGTCCAAGGCTTTGGGCAAGTAAGTATATCTAAAATATGTCGGAAAGTTCCCTTTTCTCAGATTTAACTGTCCAAATAAGGGCCAGAATATCAAAAAGTCGGAGGACAGCAGACGCAACTGAAGGCAGGAATGTACTCCCTTCTTTCCCAGACAGTTTTCATACCAGTTCAATTGTTCACACCAAGTAGGAATAAGGCACTTGCTTGGACAGGTTAGTGCAACTAAAAACTACTCTTAAACAGTAAAAATTGTGTTCCTGTCTGTACAGGTCTTGCGTATGTGCCATCTGTACAGCACTGTTTTTGACCACTTCGATGATGATGATTATTCAAGGTATGGTTTTTCCACTTGCTTGACTTGCGCAATATCACACGGCTTCTCCACAAACGAGGTATTGTGGATGACTGATGGAATTCAGCAATGTTGATTTTCTGCATAAAATTTGCATAATTATTCAACACAATTCTCAATTAATTGTTGTTCCCTTGAAAAGAAGTCGGCGTAGCAGAAAAGTGGTGGAGACCCTGACTGCAAGCATGTCACGCCATCTCTCTGACCTATTGTCACGGGACAGTGATGATGAGTGAGCACCTTCATATGGTGCCATGCCATCTCTCTGACCTATTGTCACGGGACAGTGATGATGATATGGTGAGCACCTTCATATGTATGATATGGTGCCATGCCATCATCTCTCTGACCTATTGTCACGGGACAGTGATGATGAGTGAGCACCTTCTTCATATGGTGCCATGCCGTCTCTCTGACCTATTGTCACGGGACAGTGATGATGGGACAGTGTGATGATGTGATGCCATGCCATCTCTCTGATTGTCACACCTTCATATGGTGCCATGCCGTCTCTCTGACCTATTGTCACGGGTCACGGGACAGTGATGATGAGTGAGCACCTTCATATGCATTATGGTGCCATGCCATCTCTCTGACCTATTGTCACGGGACAGACCTATTGTCACGGGACAGTGATGATGAGTGAGCACCTTCATATGGTGCCAGGCCAGTCTCACTGGACAGCTGGGAGATAACATCAATGGTCAATAAACAATAGGTTTTGAGGCTTCTTTATTAACCAAACTACACCTGTACACATTTTTTTAAAAACATTTCCAAAAATACTATGAAATTAGTTGCAAATGACTAATCTGAGTCACCACATCTGGTCAAGATAAATGCTTTTTAATGTAGAAATACAGAAAGCTTGCTATTTTGGCTGCACGAAATCAGAAACTATACCATTTTTTTTTAGGATATGGCAAAATGTATTTCAGATTGTTCAAGTTTTACATCATTTGTAAATCACACACACACACACACACACACACGTTTCACAGAGATTCCATCACAGAGGTCTGCAGAGTCACTGGCTGTGCTGGCTTTTACACTTTCTATGCCTTTAGCCAATGTCCGAAATGTACACACTCTTTCCTTCATTATGACACACACATTCAAGACCAGCTCTTTGAACAACGGAACAGAAATACCAACCCTAAGCCATACTGTCACTGCCCCAATGTCAACAAGCTGTCAATCACCGACTGGTCAAATTGGGTGACACAGGATCACTGCATGAGAAAAGTATTGACAGTGGGTGTTTTCATTCTATGCGTAAACTGCCTCCAAAAACCTGTTGCTCAAGTCGCCAGCACTACACGCCAATCCATTCATTCATTCAGGGTTCGCCAGCACTGCACGTCAACAATCAATTCAATCGCCAGCATTCACACGCCAATCCATTCATTCATTCAGGGTTCGCCAGCACTACACGCCAATCCATTCATTCATTCAGGGTTCGCCAGCACTACACGCCAATCCATTCATTCATTCAGGGTTCGCCAGCACTACACGCCAATCAATTAACTCATTCAGGGTTCGCCAGCACTACACGCCAATCCATTCATTCATTCAGGGTTTGCCCGTCTGGTGATCTGAAGGCTCAGTAATATCATAGTGTGAATCTGAACAACCACAGTTGGAACTAGGGACTTCCTCATTCATTTGAGTTGACAAACACCAATATGTACACTTACAGTTTCAAAACATATTCAACAACAAATTGAAGCGCTATGTGATGTGAGGGAGGAAGGGGAGGAGAGGGGTGGGGGTGGGGTTGACCTACAACTGAATTAAAATATGGATTGAAAACAACAAATGTCTGAGAAAGGGACATGATTCTTGTTCCTGTATGAATGAAAATATACAAATGAAAATAGCCTCCCTTCCCAGACTTCTACTTACATCTGGTGATGCAACCCAAGTAACTGACCTACATTCAATAACAGTTTAGTCAAAATGCTATGTTCAAAACTTTGTAAATGAATAAAAGGTATGAAAACAAACATGAACACTTTCCAAACTTCACCCACAGTCTGGCATTCCATCGCATTTGATATTCCCCACCTTCACAACAAAATGCTTCAAGCTCTGGATTTCTGAGTGTATGAAAATATATTGCTGGGAGGAAAAAGTTTCTTTCAAGCTTCCCCACTGTCCATATCACACACAAAAAAGAAAAAGAAAAAAAAATGTCTGTCAGAACTTTGTGAAGATACACCTGGGAAATGCTGCATTCTACAGTAGGTAGAAAGGAAAGGAAACAGAAATACAAGAGTGGAATAAGCTGAGTGCATGATACTGGTGCAACTTTTTTTCTTCTTTTAACCTGCTGTAGTTATTTTTCTTTAACATTTCTCCCCTCCTCCCCATTTCCCAATTTAGCAGCAATGACTTGTGTTCTTAAAGACTCAGGTTTGCGATATTACTATTACCTCCTCTCCTCCAGTTGTCAGTTTTTATGTCTGTTAGGAAATCAGCCGTTTGACATGTACAGCAGCTGTCTTCTGTCACCTCTGTGCCCACAGTCGGCAGTCTTATGACATGTACAGCAGCTGTCTTCTGTCACCTCTGTGCCCTCAGTCGGCAGTCTTATGACATGTACAGCAGCTGTCTTCTGTCACCTCTGTGCCCTCAGTCGGCAGTCTTACTGCTCTACGACTGCTGGCATCTAGTCAAGCCCACGCATGAAGAACAAAAACATCCCAGCCCAGCTGGTGACATGAAAACTCATGTTTGCACGCAATAAAGAACCCTGATCATCATGTGTAGAGCAAACAGGACATTGGGACACCGGCTACATCAAGTTCACTGGTGGTGGTATTCACGGGGAGTGGAATCACTGGACAACAGGGCAGACACCAGTAGGCGCTATAGTGGCCAAAAAATAACTGAGTTTCTCAGCAGCATTGCAACTGCCTAACTCTACTACTGGCAAACATAGCACCATTAAGTGTCAACCAGTACGGCTTGTCAATATTCCTGGACAAGGAAATCAGTATTTAGGGCCACACAGTCATATTGAACAGCAGGAAAATCAGTTTGTACCAGTAAAAATAAACTCTGAAGGGAATTTTCTCCAACTGTAAGTTGAGAACTGGTGCTGATTGGTTTGAGCTTGCCATCCACAGGACTGGTCTGCTTGCGTTCTGGCCATTGATTAAATGTCACTTCTGGGTCATTGAACAATGCCTCTATGTTAATATGGATCACACATGCTCAACATCCGGTTTCTCATGTTTCCATCAGGTTAGTATTTTGTTACATTTGTTCAGTTTATAAGACTTAGTGGTGGAATAAAGAAGGAAATACAAGACTGGCTAAAGAATGACATGCCTTAATGACCGTGAGTAGCCTTATAACTCCAAAGTGTCTGACACCTGGCAAAGGCACAACAAAAAACAACTAACAAACAAACACGACACTAGTTCCCAACTGTAGATATGCAAGACTGTTGCTATGATGTATGGGGAAAACTGTGTTCACTACCTCTTCAGGTAAATACGACTCAAATATGGAGGTTATAGGAGCCAAGATAAACAACCTCATCTCTTTCTGCTGCCTCAGAGATGGAAGAAATCTGTCGTCCTTCAGGGTCATGCAAGGAAGGAGCGCAGTATGTTGCCTTCTTTGTCGAGTTCCAGCAGAAGGCCGTGTTTGGGTATCAGAGAGGTCATGACCTCTTGTGGCACCATCTGCCCAGAGGGAAAAAAAAACATCACATTACTCACAAAGAGAAGGGCAGCAAGTCATAGTGTTCATTGCCCCACCAACCACAGATTCCATATCAGGGCTGAAAGCACGTTAACATCAGAACTACAAACAAATTCAAATCCAACATCGTGTCAGTTCCTGAAACTAAGACCAATTTACATGTTGTCTGGGTCCATGCATTGAATCATGTGAAAAATGCAGACTAAAAAAAGAAAAGAAAACTTACATCAAGTGGAACATGTAAAGTGCTTCATAGAGTCTGCTTCAAAATTTTTGTGCTAAGTATGTATCCCAACATTCAAGGGGGATATAGTTTATACGGAGTGGTTTTCTCCCCTTTTAATTGGTAAGAATGTGAAATGGCAAACTCTAATAAGTCAACTTTACACTTCACTTCTGCATCTCAATCGTCTTTCTTATCTTATCTCTATATTTGTTTCGTTTGTAATATATATTCGCATTATAAATGGTTAATTAAACTGCATAAAAAAACAAACGAACTTAAACACACCTTTTGATAGCAACTGCAGTAACTGGAAAGAGACAACACTGTTTTTGTTTTGTTGTGTTTTAACAGCAGATCCCTGTGGTTGTGAGAATGAGCGAGAAACATGTTCAGTAAATAAGCTCAATGCTTTCATTTCATTACTTATCAGCTCTTATCAGCATTAGAGCTCTTCCTTTCTTCTCTTTCTTTTCTTCATTCCATGCCTAGAGCTGAGATTCAGCAATCACTTACACCCAGATGTAAGGTCTGACTGGCTTAGTCTTCTGTTCCTGTTGTATTCTAGGCTTCTTTTTATTTTTTTATTTTATGGCTCTTGGATTTCAGTGCCATGAAGGAGGCAGGAGGCAGCCAAGACTTGTTTGGCTGTTTGGCGCGGAGCTCTGAGACACAGTTATGGTCAGCCTTACACATTTGTGAGTCTGAGGACTGGACTGGTTTTTCAGGCAAGAATTCTCACCATCATTTTCCGTATTCAGGCACTTGTTTGGACAAGTTGACATGAAGAAAAGGAATTTTACTAATAAAGGTAGTCTTACGATCTACTTACCTGTAAAAACACAAGAATACCCTCCCCCATCCCCGCTTGGCGGAGAAAGGGTGAAAACATATTTCAATCACTCAAGGTGCAATGTTGTGAACTAAAGGGAAATTACTCCTGTTTGATGGTTAAGGCAAAGAGTTTGCTCCCAATCTTCATTTTTATCTTTTTATGGGAATCCTGATGTACGATGTTCCATGGGTAATGGAGATAAGGAAGTGGTTTCAACAGGTAAGTCTATCATAAAACTCCATATTAAACAACAGATTACTCTCACATCATTTCTAGAGTTCTTACCCCTGTGATGACTATTCAAGCCATGTAAGTCACAGTAGGCAAACTGCCAGTGAAACACTTTAAAGTCCATTAACCCGTTTGAGTGCCTTTAAGCCGTCAGCTGACGCCGCATTAAAAATGTACTTCCAGTGCCTATGGGCCGTCCACTGACGTCATGCATTTTTCTTGAATTTTCATTCGTTACTATTCCTATGAAAGGACTGAAATAGAGTGTGCGTAGTAAGCCTTATATGTCTGCAGTATTAAAATGATATGCAAATGACCACACGTGAGGGGAAAGACCATTTTTCCTCATCACTGACTGGATGACCAGCCAGCGCTTTGTCTCGCTTGCAAAGATGGCGGCGCAACCTTCGACGAGTGTAGCGACCAAATCAGCGTACTTACACAGCTGAGCAAGCTCTGCTAATCTTTTTGACAAAGATAATAATCTTTTATTCAACGACTCACTCGAGCATGAAGGTGAGATGATGATAGTGATGGAATTGCCGACCATATTCGTCAGTTATTGAGTCGTGCTGTGCGATCGCGCAAGAGTGTGTGTTCAGCTGACTTGGTTACCAGCGTCGAACGAGCCAGCCTAGTGTGTACGCTGCACTGTGTGCAAGTGGCCAGCGACGTGTTAGTCAGCGCGAGAGGGGAGCGCGCGGCCTGCTCGCAGCGTGACACACGGGCAGCAGGAATGGTAGGGGAAGAGGAGGAGTGAAAGAGAGGGTTGAAGTCCAGCAAGGGGGCGTGGTGGGGGGGGGGGGGGCGTGGTCGTGGACTGACCTGTCTGCATGAGGTGTGAGCGTCTTGATAGACTTCTAGACTGTTTTACTTTCATTTACAGGTGTAGTGTGACAATATCAACTTTATTTTCAACTTTTTTGCTCTGTGTTTTTTTTGGATGTGAAGCTGTAGTGGTAAATACGTATGTTTTTGATCGTGCAAAAAAATCTATCCAAATCTAAATGCCTAAATATTTTTTTATGATCAAAATTAAAACAAAAGAAGCCCAGATTCAAAATCTCCATTCAATTTCCTTCAAAAATCATATATATTTCATTTTTATATCTTTTGTAGTTTCTGAGCTAGAATTTTTTGTTAATTATTACCCCCAAGTCATTAGATTTCCCTGGCACTGGGAAAGCCTTTGTTTGTAAAATTTTTCAGGCAGTGAACGGGTTAAGTGCATTCCAGCACTGTGTGAGAAACCCATTCATGTAACAGCTCACATAACACATTTTGTTGAAACAACATCAGGCAAACTACAAAAACAAACAAACAAACAAAAAAACGAAAAAATGGACAATACCACAGAGAGTAAGAATTCCGACCGCTTCTCAGAGGACATTACAATTTCTGGTCCATGGAAAACAAAATAATAACTAAACATGATAAGAAAGGATTCCTGTAACACCTCTAGCTCTTTAAGACAATATTCATTTTGTCTGGACTGAAGTGTTTGATTTCAAGTGAAAACAAGCGGAATCTGGGGTTAGGCTGTTCTGAAAACTTTGTTATCTCTGTCTCCTTCGTTCATATATTTTGATAGATGTGTCAAACTTACCTGATTGTTGAACTCTGTAAAGTTCCTAATGATTGGTACCTGATAAGACTGTAATTCACCTGTTGGCAAGCAGCAACGGAATGAGTGATGTGCCCTTTACTGTTTCGTCTGGGGACAAGAGTTAGTGTGCTTGGTCATTATTCATTGAATAAGAAGATCACAAGGATCACCCTTGGCAATCATTGATCTGATCCATGGGAGGGAGGCTGCAAAGTCCAACAGAGAAAACATTCCAGCATGCCGTATGCTGGCAAACCCCACCCCAGTACGTGCCTCGACCAGAACGCCGGATGTTATCTGGCCACCCTGGCAGGTTGTCGGCAAACACGTCTGTCTGACCCTGCAGGGGACCTTTAATGTGATGTCTGGAAGCAGAAAATGGCGAAATGCAAGTTGGAATCAATCCGAACACAATCCACTGCCCTTACTCTATCTTTCCTTTCTCTCTTTCTCTTTCTCTCTCTGTCTGTCTGTCTCTCAAACTCTCTCTCTCTCTCTCTCTCTATATATATATATATATACATATACATATATGTGAAATAAAAACATCCTTGAAAAAATACTCAGCACTAACTACAACAGTTAATCTGTTTTCACTGAATCAGAAGACAGTCTGATGGAATCAGACAACAGTCTGATGGAAAAAAGAAAATCAAATGAAACAGAATCCATGGCTGGAACATATTATTAACCAATATTCACAACACAAGGCTGCTTCATCACACCAACTGAATGAATAGGCTAAGGCATATCATAATAATACTTGCCCATGAGTCTGTCTGCATGTCATACGTAACACATTATGGACAGGGACATACTCCCACTCAGGTCCATCATTTTCTTCAAATCCTCCCGCCCCCCCACCCTTCCTCCTCCCCGCCTTCCCCCCTCCCCCCCCACCTGCTCCATACACATACAATCATACCATACAACACATGGACACACACACACACACACACACACACACACACACACACACACACACAGGTGTACCCCAACTCTTCTTAAACGCACATTCATTCCCACATGAAAAAGCATAAATGTATACAAAAATGAAATCTCACATTTTAAGAGAGTGTTTGTCAATGTATATAATTATAGAGAGCACCCAAGGCAACGCATGACACTTTTTCTCATTAATGCAGTTGTCATCACGCATGATGATAATGTATTCTGACGACATTCTTGGCCGTCTCATTCAGTTCCTCTCTCTCTCTGCCTTTGATTCCCTCTCTCTTTCACTTCTTTATCTCTTGCACTCCTTGCACTGTTTGAAAATAATGTGGAATTTCATATGTGTATGTGTTTACACTTTTTTTTTTTTAAACTTGGGGAATGAATCTGCATCTAGTAATGTTGGTACCTATTTGTGTGTGTGTGTGTGTGTGTGTGTGTGTGTGTGTGTGTGTGTGTGTGTGTGTGTGTGTGTGTGTGTGTGTGTTGTTGTTGTTGTTGTTGTTGTATTGTTGTTGTCATTGCTAGTCTGTTTAATGTCAGTTCACTAAAAGTGATACTAGACAGTGGGAAAGGATGAGGGAGAAGAGAAGGGATAGGGAGAGTGGGAAGGAGATGACTGCATGTAAAATTTTGATATGAACGTATGTACGTGTGTATGTACGGTGCTTGCATGAGTGTGTACAAGTGTTCAAAATATAATTATTGCAAAGGGAAAATGGGTAAAAATGTTGGATAATCATCAAACAATGAGGGCTGTCTCAGGGCTACAATTAGACAGCCCTGACACATGCCAGTCCAACAGAAAGCTGGACACGATGCATTTCAACCTCTTGGGTCTTCTTCCGGCAAAAAAAAAACAAACAAAAAACAAAAACAGATCACATTTAACATTTAGGACAGTACAAACAAAGAACGAAGAGAGACTTATCTGTTGTCCATGTGGTGGGCCATCCCACCACATGGACAACAGATAAGTCTCTCTTCATTCTTTGCTTGTACGTCCTAAATGTTAAATTTGATCTGTTTTTTTTTGTTTGTTTTTTTTGCCGGAAGAAGACCAAGAGGTCGAAATGCATTGTGTCTTGTCCTGTGTTTTGTTTGTCAATGTCCTTGGCGGTAACTAACCCCCTCTCTTTCTAAATTTTGCTTCGTTCTCCGCCATCAGTCGCTCCATTTTGAAACTGAGTCTTAAAAAGTTTATGTAATAAATCTGCCAAACAAGAACAAACGCATCACACGGCAATTAGGAAAGACATATAAACTGTTCTTCATTTGAAAGTGTTCAAAGTGTTTGCATATTCGTTCATTCATTTTTCTTTCTTTTGGATTTTTAAATCTTTTAACTGTGCAAATAGTAGAGCTAGATTTTACCTTCCGTTTGTTTATTTTCTGATAAATTTTATGAATGAATTATCATAATTCCACCTGACAAATGGGACAAACAAGTTACAAGACAAAACATGACATGTTTCAACCTCTTTAGTCTTCTTCAGGCAAGATTAAGCAAAATAGCTACATTGCACATGGTTTTATTTCTTGGACATTTGAACATGAATCAAGTAGGAAACAATACAAAACAGCATTCTGCCTTGATACTGTGCTGCTCTATAAGTATGCCTGTAAATAGTGGCCTAGTTTAGTTTTATAGTTGTAAATAGTCAGCTCATTCAGCTTTAAGAATATAGTTATAATGGTCAGCTGGTTAAGCTTTAAAGATGTACCTGTTAAAGGTCAGCTGGTTTTGCCTCTTAATGCAAGTAAAAGGTCAGTTGGTTTTGCCTCTTCATGCAAGTAAAAGGTCAGCTGGTTTTGCCTCTTAATGTAAGTAAAAGGTCTGCTGGTTAAGCTTTAAAGATGTACCTGTTAAAGGTCAGCTGGTTTTGCCTCTTAATGCAAGTAAAAGGTCAGCTGGTTTTGCCTCTTAATGCAAGTAAACAGTCAGCTGGTTAAGCTTTAAAGATGTACCTGTAAAGGTCAGCTGGCTTTGCCTCTTAATGCAAGTAAAAGGTCAGCTGGTCTTGCTTCTTATGCAAGTAAAAGGTCAGCTGGTTAAGCTTTAAAGATGTACCTGTTAAAGGTCAGGTGGTTTTGCCTCTTAATGCAAGTAAACAGTCAGCTGGTTTTGCCTCTTAATGCAAGTAAACAGTCTACTGGTTAAGCTTTAAAGATGTACCTGTTAAAGGTCAGCTGGTTTTGCCTCTTAATGCAAGTAAAAGGTCAGCTGGTTTTGCCTCTTAATGCAAGTTAACAGTCAGCTGGTTAAGCTTTAAAAGATGTACCTGTTAAAGGTCAGCTGGTTTTGCCTCTTAATGCAAGTAAAAGGTCAGCTGGTTTTGCCTCTTAATGCAAGTAAAAGGTCAGCTGGTTTTGCCTCTTAATGCAAGTAAAAGGTCAGCTGGTTTTGCCTCTTAATGCAAGTAAAAGGTCTGCTGGTTTTGCCTCTTAATGCACGTAAAAGGTCTGTTGGTTAAGCTTTAAAGATGTACCTGTTAAAGGCCAGCTAGTTTTGCCTCTTAATGCAAGTAAAAGGTCAGCTGGTTTTGCCTCTTAACCCTCTTATACTCGCAACGGTTTCCATCACGCAGTGATCACGTGTGTAGACACACACAGTCGCAGACAGTAACTAGGAAGACTCAGGCATGGCCCAATCATGTGTTGGCACTATTTTTGGGTGATGGTACCGTGTGTGTTCATTGAGAATAGGCACAGAACGCAGCGAGTAACTTTGTGAATGGAAACTGACCGACTTTCACAATGGGCGCTTTTCTCGTCTGCTACAAACGATGAAGAGATGATCGACTACTCGCAAGAGGAGTTAGATCAAATTATTGTAGAAGTAGAGACGTTTGAAAGAAAGATGGAGAATAAAGGTGATATAGAAGTAGGTAGTGCTGTTGAAGAAGACAGTGAAGTGCAAAAGCGACGGGGAACACTGTTCCACGCAGCGCTTCAGACAAAATGGCGGCCCGCGACACATGGCACGGCAGGGTGCATCAGTTTCAGGAACCCACTGGGCACTGGGCCGGCTCAATCGTTACCTGACACTGCTACACCACTTGATTTTTTTCGTTTTGTTTTGTTCCTCTGTGTTTTTTAAGACTGCTGCCGATGATACAAACAGGTATGCAAGACAAAAACAAGCTGCAAAGGGCACACCTGACCCTCTTTTGTAGTACTGTGTGTAACATGTGACAAGTTTTGTATGACATTGGTGGGACAACCAGTGAGACCTGTACTGCCAGGCAGCAGATAGATCGCATCAGATAGGCCTCAGATTTCATTTTACACTAACAACTTGCATCAGCATGGTGATTGCGCATGCTTGCATGCTGTAAAACTTTATTGTCATCATAAAACGTCACGTGTCTGGTGACAATTTGGTGACAGTGACACGACCTGTATTTCTAGGACAGACGAAATATAGTTCAAAGTGAAGTGCATGCTCTTATGAAACTGTCTGCCAATTTTCTTTCTCCTACAGGTTCACATACATTCCCTATAAGTTAATAATCACACATACCCATTTTTAGGCTGAAACCAGTAGAAAAATCCGAAATCTAGGGGAAGTTTGCAGTCAGAGAAGCTTTAGTTTTACGAGTATACTCATAAAAGGTCAGCTGATTTAGCTTGAAAAATATACTTGTATAAGATAACACCGTTTAGATTTCACAGAATCTCTGTACACAGTCAGCTGATTTAGCTTGAAAAAATACTTGTATAGGATAACACAGTTTAGATTTCACAGAATCTCTGTACTTAGTCTGCTGATTTAGCTTGAAAAATACACTTGTATAGGATACACAGTTTAGATTTCACAGAATCTCTGTACATGGTCAGCTGATTTAGCTTTAGGAAGATACTTGTAAATGGTCAGACGGACCTTGTTAGCTTAACACGTAAACATATAAATATCCTGACAGACCTGGTTTAGCTTTAAAATTGCATTTGTAAGTAGTCTAAAAGTCTTGATTTAGATTCAAGGGTGTAACTGGAATAGTCTGAAAGACTAGGTTGGGCTTTAAGAATACACTTTCAAAAGAGAGACTTCTACTGGCTGTAAGATTATACCTGCAAATGGTCAGTTGTTTACCTTTAAGACTATATTTGTAATCGGTCAGATACATCTACTTTATCAATAAAGTATACCTGTAAATGGCCAGACAGATCCACCTAGTTTACCCTTAAGGGTATACTTGTAAATGGATGAATAGGCCTGGTTTAGCTTTAAGGGTACAACTGTAAATCATCTGACAGTGTTAGATTTTTCATCAGTCACGTTTGCTTCAACAGTCTGTTCCACTGTCCCACATTCTACTGGGCAGCCTTAACTTGTATGTGGGTCTGTTTTTGATGATCAAGTTGTTGGCGCTGAGATGACATCTGCCATCACCAAAGCAATACATCACACAGACTGAATGAAACAAACTACACACACACACAGACTGACTGGAATAACTGTACACACCACATACACTGAATGAAAAGAAAACAAACATAATACACACCGAATGGAAGGAAGTATATGTCATATGATCTGAACAGAAAGTAATACACATCATATACACTGCATGGAAGGAACTATAGTGAATGGAAGGAATTACACATCATGCACACTGAATATGGAAGAAACTACACACTATACACTATACTATACTGACAGACTGAATGAAAGGAACTACACACTATACAGACTGAATGAAAGGAACTACACAACATACACACTGAATGAAAGGAACTACACAACATACACACTGAATGGAAGGATCAACACACCTCAACCTGACTGGAAGGGACTTCATTCTATATACAGACTGAATGGAAGGGACTATACGCCATACAGACTGAATGGAAGGGACTATGTATCATACAGACTGAATGGAAGGGACTATACACTCTACAGACTGAATGGAAGGGAGTTCACATTACACAGACTGAATGGAAGCTGGTAGACATTTCACACACTGAACAGAAGGGAATACACACCACCCACACTGAATGAAAGGGGCTACACACACACACACACACACACACACACACACACACACTAACATACAAACTAAATGGAAGGCAGTACACTCCACCCAGATTAAATAAAAGGACTACACACCACACAGACTAAATAAAAGGACTACACACCACACAGACTAATAGGAAGGAACTATACACTACACACAGGAACAGAAGATACTATACACCACACATGCTGAATGGGATGAAAGTACACTACACACAGACTAAATAGAAGGGACTACATTCCACACACACACACACACACACACACACACACACACACTGAATGGATGGTACTATATATTACAAAAACTAAACAGAAGGGAGTACACACAAAGAGAGTGAATGAAACAGAATACTTTACCACCAAGACGAACTGCCACAGACAAAGGTAGTACCAAACCACTCACCTCATGATTCTTGCTTTGGTTGTCTCTGCTACCAGGACATAAGATCTGTCACTGGATAATGTCAGACCATTGGCAAAGGCCAAGCCACCAGCCAGTTCTTTCACCTCCTCTGTCTTTCGGTCATATGTCAGTAACCTTTCATAACATAGACAATCAAATTAATCAATAAAGGATGATGATAAAAAAAATATGTTAAAAAAACAATAAACAGGAGCAAGGGGGCATCAGAAAAAAGGAGGAAAAGGAAGTAGAGAAGCAGTTACACAGGTAAGTATACAAACTAAAAAAAAATTTTTTTTAATGCAAAAAAAAAACATGCATGTAGAAAGAGGAGCACAGTAGGAAATCTTAATAAAGCCTTTTTAAGGTCCATATCACTAATCAAGTTCCACATCATTAATCATATCAGTATGCCTTATGTCAAGATTGTACATAAGAAGAATATATCACTTTTCAGTGAATACAGTTATCATTTTTCACTAAAGACTGTCCAGATGGACCTCCTCCATAAAAAGACTTGTAGTTCTGGACATTTTCTCCTCTGCTATTCCAGAACTGCCTCCCCATTAACACTTCCTCTCTAAAAAGACTCATTTTCAGGATGCTTTAGGTCATTTTTATGAGGTTTCACTGCACCATACATGAACGAAATCTCTGAAATTCAACAGTATGGTAGTATGATGTGAACAAACATGTGTCATCAATGACTGTGGATGAAAAACATGGATCTGAAAGTAAAAACAATTGCTGTTCTGTGTATGTGTGTGGGTGAAACTTGAACCTGACAACATGGAAATGCATGCTGATTTAATGCTGCGTAGGAGGCTGAATGTCTTTCAAATCACACTGCCAGCAGATCGATTGAGAGACTTACCCCGGGAAAAGTCACCTCACAAGATAGTCACTGTCTCAACAGCCAGTTTTCCATCAGGACCAAACAACATGCATGTGTTTTGTGTCACAAAATGTTCATCTGTCTGGCATGAAGAAGGTGGAGATTGTAACCAATCTTTTCACTTTGGATGTTGGAAAATGTGGTGTTCACAATGTAATATGAACTAATACAAGGTATGTACTTACACATAATGCATAGCTTTGTGCTTTGTATATGGCAAACGTGTGCAAGAGACCTGCATGTACCTGCCTGAACTGTCAGCTTCCAGGATCATGTACTTGTGGTCACGTCTGTCCCATCTCGTGCTGGAGTGGGTGAAGTAGATGACCCCCTCCTCTCCCTCTTTCCACATCATTGAAGAACTTGCAGACTTTGCCAGCCAGAGGCTCCTGAGACGACACCAGCTGGTGAGCATCCCCTGCCAACACAGACATGCTTCAGGCTTCTTGGTTAGTGATACAGAGGTTATACACACAGACATGCTTCAGGTTTCTTGGTTAGGGATACAGAGGTATACACACAGACATGCTTCAGGCTTCTTGGTTAGGGATACAGATGTAATACACACAGACATGCTTCAGGTTTCCTGGTTAGGGATACAGAGGTAACACACAGACATGCTTCAGGCTTCTTGGTTAGGGATACAGAGGTCATACACACAGACATGCTTCAGGCTTCTTGGTTAGGGATACAGAGGTCATACACACAGACATGCTTCAGGCTTCTTGGTTTGGGATACAGAGGTAATACACACAGACATGCTTCAGGCTTCTTGGTTAGGGATACAGAGGTAATACACACAGACATGCTTCAGGCTTCTTGGTTAGGGATACAGAGGTAATACACACAGACATGCTTCAGGTTCTCTTGGTCACGGATACAGAGGTAATACACACAGACATGCTTCAGGCTTCTTGGTTAGGGATACAGAGGTCATACACACAGACATGCTTCAGGCTTCTTGGTTAGGGATACAGAGGTCATACACACAGACATGCTTCAGGCTTCTTGGTTAGGGATACAGAGGTTATACACACAGACATGCTTCAGGCTTCTTGGTTAGGGATACAGAGGTAATACACACAGACATGCTTCAAGCTTCTTGGTTAGGGATACAGAGGTAATACACACAGACATGCTTCAGGGTTTCTTGGTTGGGATACAGAGGTAATAATACACACAGACATGCTTCAGGCTTCTTGGTTAGGGATACAGAGGTAATACACACAGACATGCTTCAGGCTTCTTGGTTAGGGATACAGAGGTAACACACAGACATGCTTCAGGCTTCTTGGTTGGTTGGGAGACAGAGGTTAGGTTATACACACAGACATGCTTCAGGCTTCTTGGTTTGGGATACAGAGGTTATACACACAGACATGCTTCAGGCTTCTTGGTTAGGGATACAGAGGTGATACACACAGACATGCTTCAGGTTTCCTGGTTAGGGATACAGAGGTAATACACACAGACATGCTTCAGGCTTCTTGGTCACGGATACAGAGGTTATACACACAGACATGCTTCAGGCTTCTTGGTTTGGGATACAGAGGTAATACACACAGACATGCTTCAGGCTTCTTGGTCACGGATACAGAGGTAATACACACAGACATGCTTCAGGTTTCTTGGTTAGGGATACAGAGGTAATACACACAGACATGCTTCAGGCTTCTTGGTTAGGGATACAGAGGTGACACACAGACATGCTTCAGGCTTCTTGGTTAGGGATACAGAGGTAACACACACAGACATGCTTCAGGCTTCTTGGTCACGGATACAGAGGTAATACACACAGACATGCTTCAGGTTTCTTGGTCACGGATACAGAGGTAATACACACAGACATGCTTCAGGTTTCTTGGTTAGGGATACAGAGGTGACACACACAGACATGCTTCAGGCTTCTCTTGGTTAGGGATACAGAGGTAACACACAGACATGCTTCAGGGCTTCTTGGTCACGGATACAGAGGTAATACACACAGACATGCTTCAGGCTTCTTGGTCACGGATACAGAGGTTATACACACAGACATGCTTCAGGCTTCTTGGTTAGGGATACAGAGGTAATACACACAGACATGCTTCAGGCTTCTTGGTCACGGATACAGAGGTAACACACACAGACATGCTTCAGGCTTCTTGGTTAGGGATACAGAGGTATACACACAGACATGCTTCAGGCTTCTTGGTTAGGGATACAGAGGTTACACACACAGACATGCTTCAGGCTTCTTGGTTAGGGATACAGAGGTAATACACACAGACATGCTTCAGGCTTCTTGGTTAGGGATACAGAGGTTATACACACAGACATGCTTCAGCTTCTTGGTTAGGGATACAGAGGTTATACACACAGACATGCTTCAGACTTCTTGGTCACGGATACAGAGGTTATACACACAGACATGCTTCAGGTTTCTTGGTCACGGATACAGAGGTTATACACACAGACATGCTTCAGGCTTCTTGGTTTGGGATACAGAGGTTATACACACAGACATGCTTCAGGCTTCTTGGTCACGGATACAGAGGTTATATACACACAGACATGCTTCAGGCTTCCTGGTTATGATACAGAGGTAATACACACAGACATGCTTCAGGCTTCTTGGTTAGGGATACAGAGGTAATACACACAGACATGCTTCAGGCTTCCTGGTTAGGGATACAGAGAGGTAATACACACAGATATGCTTCAGGCTTCTTGGTTAGGGATACAGAGGTAATACACACAGACATGCTTCAGGCTTCTTGGTTAGGGATACAGAGGTAATACACACAGACATGCTTCAGGTTTCCTGGTTAGGGATACAGAGGTATACACACAGACATGCTTCAGGCTTCTTGGTTTGGGATACAGAGGGTATACACACAGACATGCTTCAGGCTTCTTGGTTTGGGGATACAGAGGTAATACACACAGACATGCTTCAGGCTTCTTGGTTAGGGATACAGAGGTAATACACACAGACATGCTTCAGGTTTCTTGGTTTGGGATACAGAGGTAATACACACAGACATGCTTCAGGCTTCTTGGTTAGGGATACAGAGGTCATACACACAGACATGCTTCAGCTTCATGGTTAGGGATACAGAGGTAATACACACAGACATGCTTCAGGCTTCTTGGTTTGGGATACAGAGGTAATACACACAGACATGCTTCAGGCTTCTTGGTTTGGGATACAGAGATAATACACACAGACATGCTTCAGGCTTCTTGGTTAGGGATACAGAGGTAATACACACAGACATGCCTCAGGTTTCTTGGTTTGGGATACAGAGGTTATACACACAGACATGCTTCAGGCTTCTTGGTTAGGGATACAGAGGTAATACAGACAAATATGCTTCAGGTTTTGGTTAGGGATACAGAGGTAATACACACAGACATGCTTCAGGTTTCTTGGTTAGGGATTACAGAGGTAATACACACAGACATGCTTCAGGCTTCATGGTTAGGGATACAGAGGTAATACACACATACATGCTTCAGGCTTCTTGGTTAGGGATACAGAGGTCATACACACAGACATGCTTCAGGCTTCTTGGTTAGGGATACAGAGGTCATACACACAGACATGCTTCAGGTTTCTTGGTTTGGGATACAGAGGTAATACACACAGACATGCTTCAGCTTTCTGGTTCACGGATACAGAGGTAATACACACAGACATGCTTCAAGTTTCTTGGTTAGGGATACAGAGGTAATACACACAGACATGCTTCAGGTTTCTTGTTTGGGATACAGAGGTAATACACACAGACAGACATGCTTCAGGTTTCTTGGTTTGGGATACAGAGGTAATACACACAGACATGCTTCAGGCTTCTTGGTTTGGGATACAGAGGTAATACACACAGACATGCTTCAGGTTTCTTGGTTTGGGATACAGAGGTAATACACACAGACATGCTTCAGGCTTCTTGGTTTGGGATACAGAGGTAATACACACAGACATGCTGCTTCAGGCTTCTTGGTCACGGATAGAGAGTTATACACACAGATACGCTTCAGGCTTCTTGTTTAGGGATACAGAGGTAATACGCACAGACATGCTTCAGGCTTCTTGGTTTGGGATACAGAGGTAATACACACAGACATGCTTCAGGTTTCTTGGTTTGGGAGACAGAGGTATACACACAGACATGCTTCAGGTTTCTTGGTTTGGGATACAGAGGTAATACACACAGACATGCTTCAGGCTTCTTGGTTTGGGATACAGAGGTAATACACACAGACATGCTTCAGGCTTCTTGGTTTGGGATACAGAGGTAATACACACAGACATGCTTCAGGCTTCTTGGTCACGGATACAGAGGTAATACACACAGACATGCTTCAGGTTTCTTGGTTTGGGATACAGAGGTAATGCACACAGACATGCTTCAGGCTTCTTGGTTTGGGATACAGAGGTGACACACACAGACATGCTTCAGGCTTCTTGGTTTGGGATACAGAGGTGACACACACAGACATGCTTCAGGTTTCTTGGTTTGGGATACAGAGGTAAGACACACAGACATGCTTCAGGTTTCTTGGTTTGGGATACAGAGGTAATACACACAGACATGCTTCAGGTTTCTTGGTTTGGGATACAGAGGTAATACACACAGACATGCTTCAGGCTTCTTGGTTAGGGATACAGAGGTAATACACACAGACATGCTTCAGGTTTCTTGGTTTGGGATACAGAGGTAATACATACAGACATGCTTCAGGTTTCTTGGTTAGGGATACAGAGGTAATACACACAGACATGCTTCAGGTTTCTTGGTTCGGGATACAGAGGTAATACACACAGACATGCTTCAGGCTTCTTGGTTAGGGATACAGAGGTAATACACACAGACATGCCTCAGGTTTCTTGGTTTGGGATACAGAGGTAATACACACAGACATGCTTCAGGTTTCTTGTTTAGTGATACAGAGGTAATACACACAGACATGCTTCAGGTTTCTTGGTTTGGGATACAGAGGTAATACACACACAGACATGCTTCAGGCTTCTTGGTCACGGATACAGAGGTAATACACACAGACATGCTTCAGGCTTCTTGGTTAGGGATACAGAGGTTATACACACAGATACGCTTCAGGCTTCTTGGTTAGGGATACAGAGGTAATACACACAGACATGCTTCAGGCTTCTTGGTTAGGGATACAGAGGTAATACACACAGACAGCCTTCACGCTTCTTGTTTAGGGATACAGAGGTAATACACACAGATATGCTTCAGGTTTCCTGGTTAGGGATACAGAGGTGACACACACAGACATGCATCAGGTTTCCTGGTTAGGGATACAGAGGTGGTGACACACACAGACATGCATCAGGTTTCCTGGTTAGGGATACAGAGGTGACACACACAGACATGCATCAGGTTTCCTGGTTAGGGATACAGAGGTGACACACACAGACATGCATCAGGTTTCCTGGTTAGGGGTACAGAGGTGACACACACAGACATGCATCAGGTTTCCTGGTTAGGGATACAGAGGTGACACACACAGACATGCATCAGGTTTCCTGGTTATGGATACAGAGGTGACACACACAGACATGCATCAGGTTTCCTGGTTATGAATACAGAGGTGACACACACAGACATGTATCAAGTTTCCTGGTTATGAATACAGAGGTGACACACTCAGACATGTATCAGGTATCCTCGTTAAGGATACAGGGATGATACACAAAGACTTGCTCCTCAGCCTGATTCTCATGCCTTGATACGTCAGGTCAAGTTGGAAACATAGATATAAGTTTCTGGCCACATGGAATCCACCCCACCATCTTTCATCCTTTCCATGTCCATGCCACTCAGTGGCTCCTTGCTATCTACCTTACCCTCACCACCCTGTCAATGGAGTGTTTTTTTATTCTATAAATGTGTACACTTATAAAACTCAGATGGAAAGGGTAAAAAAAAAAAAAGTGCCACACCATTGTGGTGATATCTTTTCTCTGTCTTAGAAAAGTATTCAGATTTCCCTTGGAAATGTGCTGAAATTGCACACACCTAAAACCTCTTTGGAGGTAAAACATGACACAACAAAATACAGGTAAGTCTTTAGTGTGGCACAAGCGGAAGACCAATTAAAAAAAAAAAAAAAATGACAGGTCAAGGAATACAAAAGACACATCTTTATGGACAAAATATGTACACTGTATATATTTTCTGTTCAAAAACTTTTTATATATATATGTACACAATGGGATATGTCAGAAACAGATTCTTTTATGACAATGAGCCCAGTCAGAAACAGGATTTTTATAACAGTGAGACCACTCAGAAACGACTTACACGAATCCTTACTGATACTGTTTCTAAATGGCACAATTTCTGTCCTATCTTTTCTGGAGCTGGGGAAGTGGGGATGGGGGGGGGGGGGGGGGGGGGGGGGGGGGGGGGGGCAGACAGGTGGGAAGAAGGGGAGTGGTTTGTTTGGTGTCGATCAACAGAAAAATGTTTCAGAAAGTAAAACAAGATTTTCAAGGGATGAACCTTTCTATACATGATCTTTATTGGAAGGTTTCACTATATTTCCTGTGTGCACATGAGTGTGTAGTGTGTGTGTGTAGTGTGTGTGTGTGTGTGTGTGTGTGTGTGTGTGTGTGTGTGTGTGTGTGTGTGTGTGTGTGTTGTGCATATGCAAATTTACGAACATTTGCATTTTTATGTACAAAATGCAACAGACCTATCCACTCTCCCCCCTCCCAACGCCACAGTCTTTCTCCACTCCTCAAACTCCTTTTCAATTTGTGCTTAATTCTGTTCACATATGCAAAGCAGAATGTGCTGTGAATACTTTTCAGTCTTCAATCAGAATAGCACGTTATATAGCAAAGTGTACCTGTGGCTACACTGACACGGAAGATACCCAGGTAGGCATCAGCGACCAGTAAGTATCCCTCTTTGTCCATCCTCATGCCGAAGGGTCGACCACAAGCTGGTTCTGCATCAGTGCTGCCTGCACAGACAGCTTACAATGTCCACCCTTGAACAAGAACACTCTCAACGCTGGCAAATTGGCAAAGGCTATCAAGTCTGCACATACAATATTCCAATGGACAGTGCATGTTTACAGATTCTAGAGAGAGAGAGAGAGAGAAAAAGAGAGAGACAGAAAGAGAGACAGACAGACAGACAGACAGGCAGACAATCAGAATAGACAAAGAGGGGTGTTGGTGGTGGCTTAATGAAATAAAAAAGCACTTAAATTATACAAAAGGAAAATATTTGGCAGTAAGTTAAAACGTTACGAACATTTTTCTGTTTTTTAAATATACACACATAATATTTGGAACACATACACAATTCAGTGCATTTACCAGAATAAAGCTACTTCAAAACAATGCCACAAATGAAGTCATCAAGTCTGTCAACAGTTGTGATGTGTTGACCTATCTCAGTGTCAGGAACAAAATATTCACTCAATTGCTACTTAAAATATGCAGCAAAATCATTCCCAGGTACAGCTGTTGTAAAAAAAAAACAGTGACAGCACTTTTCATGAATCTTCAGAAGTGCAGATATTCTCTCACATATGTAATACTGTGTATGCATATTCACACCCTCACAGCCACCACAGCTGAAAGAGAGAGCGCACTTGCAGACTGTGCACAGCTTTTCCATTCAGACCTCATTGTAAACATGACTACCATTCATTATACTATTTCCCGAAGGTCTGGCAGATTTCTTTTTTTCAGTGGGATTCGCTATCTTCTTCATTAGTCTAACACATTCTAGACTGCTTCTTACAGCTATTCTTACCTCTTTACTTTCCTTTTGGATCAGTTCAGTCTCTTCCATGGCCTGCTGTGGACTAATGCAATAGTGCACAATGTTTGAATCACAGCTTACCTTCTTCAGTCAGCTTTGTCCAACTGTGAAAGAAAGACGCATCCATTTCTTTTACTTTTGTTTCAGTAACACATGATCCACAGCTGAAACTCATCGACTTTTATGTTTTTCAGTAACAACTACAGCTATTCAGGGACAGTTAGTAGGTCTGAAGACAGCAGATTCCAGTTTAGGGATTCTGGGTTCAATTCCCTTCAGAGTCATTACTTCTTTTAATGGGATTTTCAGCCCCCCCCCCCCCCCCCCCCACCCCCCCCCCCCCCCCCCCCCCCCCCCCCCCCCCCCCCCCCCCCCCCTGCAGATATTTTGAGAACTGGCACGAATAAACTCTACAAAAGTGACTTTGCAGTAGTGCAGTGTCTCTTCTGCAGTATTGTCTTAGGACGACTCAACACGGACTGCTCCCTGTGGATTGCTTGTGCAGGGACTGCAGCAGGACAAGCCATGGTGTGGCTGTGAAAGAGGAGCCACAACAAGCAGCATGGGGGTAACGCCACAAAAGAGGCACTGAAGTTAGCCAGCGATTGAAAAAGTGCACTTAATTACTGAACGCAAAAAAAAAAAAAAAAAAAAAAAAAAAATTACTTTAAGGAAACTATCAATTAACTGTTCAAAATGAATATTTTGGAGAACAGAACCCTCAGTGGACAGATCATCTGTGATCTTCAAGTGGCCTGCAGAAAAAAAAGGGGATAACAAATCTATGCTAAAAAAAAAAGATACTACATAAATCAGAAAAAAAAGAACCACAGATGCAAATACACATGTACAAAACACAATGAAATATTCAGTCAGTCTTTTCAGAAACCCTACCATCATATTCTCATGACGTAACAATAACATCTTATGTTCTTACCACAGTTTTCACCCTTGCCCAGGACAGCCAATGTGCTGACTTTTCCTCTGTACATACTGACAATGCGACCGTCTGCTGTGCCACTGTAAATATACTCTGTAAAGAAAGAGGTAAGTGTAAAAAAAAAAATAATAATAATAAACAATAATACTAATAATGGGGGACATTTCTGTAGCGTCTTTTGGTATCTGAAAAAGCTTTACAATAACAACTGGACAAAACACACACATACACATCTACACAAACACACTCTGGCTTGCATGCCTCTGCTATCATGCATGACTTTCTCCTCTCTTTTCGCCCACCCCTTCCTCCCTCCCTTGACAACCATACCTCCTGCCTACTTAAGTTTTTAGTTCATTTCAATGGGTGAGAGTGTTGGACAGTGATAGACATAGAAAGGCAAAAACTCCATGTTCAAATAGCAGAACTAAATTCTATTCCACCATGTTTCTCTCTGGAAAATTTTGATACAGAAAATCCTGTTATCTAGGGAAAGGAGATATGATGATGAAATTGATATATTCAAAAGTTTGCAGTGACACTCAGGTACAGTCACAGAAATAATATGGAAGCAGAGAGAGGAGATCTTGTATATTATTCCTTGTTCAGCAGGAAGCCAATCTAGTTCTTTATGGAGAGGTATGTTTTGTTGAGATTTTCAAGCTTTTAAAATGAGCTCAGTGACAGAATTTTGAACTGGCTGGAGAGATTTGTGCTGGTTTTGTGGACTAGCACCCTAGAAATAATCGCACCAAATTCTGCTCTCCACAAAAGGTATGCACATCTACCATCTTGGCCACATCAAGCTTATGATACTGGCAAACTGACCTGTTGCATCCAAGTTCAAGGTACACAGTCTGACACATTTTAGAATGATGTGCTGTTCAACACACAGATCCTGGTCTGAGACAAACTATAGCTGAACACATTGGTTCATTTCCAAAACAAATGATACAGGGCAGAGATGAAGAATCTGCAGGCAAAGCAAGCAATCTTATCACTTACTGTTCAGTTTCAGACAGTTGTCTGATTTTGACATACCTCAGGATTTCATTTTAGAGATACAAGTCCTATAAAAGATCAAACAAGATGGCCTAAGTTTGTGCAGAGCGTCATCTGGATACCTTTCATGGTAGATACAAAATGTAATCATATGTCAGATGAGCTGTACACAGTTTGAACAGCACAGGACCAAGAATGGACCCATGTGGTATGTCGAAATCCAAGGGCAATTCAGAAGACTTACATTTGTTAACAAGAGTAGTCTGTTCTTTTCCAAAAGACAAGAACAAAACCAGTTGAGAACAGTATTTCTCATTTTTTAGTCATGTTCTTGTCTTGAAAGAAGATTTTGCAGTCTACTGTGTCTATTGAAGTCAAGAGGTCCACATGGACAAGAATGAATATTTTTGTTTTAAACAAGAGCGATTGAGAGATCATTTTAAATGTGATCAGTTTTGTTGCTTTGTCACACTCAAAAGGGTGAACACTGAGAAGACTGTAACAGAGAAAATGAAGGAAAATTTGATGAAAGTTTTGTGAAATTAGTCAATCAAGGAGTCTATAAGGAAAAGGAAAATTTGATATAGGTCTGCAGTTTATCACCTTCTTTGGATCCAAGTTAAATTTCTTCTGTACATATAGACTTTCTAGTCTGTAATGAAAATACTTCAAATGTGGGAGACTTGTTTATGTTGTTATTACTGCATGGTAGCAAAACGTCAATGCGCTGAAAAAGAATTCTGGCTGGTATAGGATCAAATTTGTAAGACCACATTTAATAAAATTTCAGAGACAGGACTGAACTCAGAAAGCTGGTTAAAAGAAATGCTGGGGAGTTCAAAACTATTGTCCACAAAGTAGTGGAAGAAGAGTGTCTTGAAGTGTTAGAATTTTGTTCTTGAAAAAGTCAGCTGAAATATAAGAGGGAATAAGAGGGACTGGCTGGTTTTATACCCAAGAAGCAAAGACATATCATGAAAGAGTGCAGGCAAATAATTCCACCATCACTATAACAACAACTTATCAAACTTTTAGAAAAGGGATGGAAGTGGCAGGGTATGATGTGGATGAAGAAAGGGATGTCACAGCATATACGAAAACCTCCACTGATCAATAAGGGGGACTATTCAAAATGTCATGAGTCTGGAAAACTACCATCTCCTTGGGGAGAATTATCAGTTGACCTCAGTCTGGTTGTGTTAGTTCAACTATGATATCTAACAAAAATCATCTATAAATTTTATACTGTCACCACCATCACAGGGCTGGCAGTGAAGGATAGAATAAGAAACGGGTAGAAAGTGCCAGAAAGAGACAGGCAGCAAAAAAAAAAAAAAGAAAAAAAAGGTAAGGAACACACATACTTATGTACAAAATATTCAACAACTTACAACAAAATGCCATAATTCTTGACATTCTTCACGCATGTCAACTTCCTGATGATAAAAAAAAAAAAACAGAAAAAATTATGACCGTAGTGGGGAAGAGTGGAAGGTCCAAAGGAATGTAGAAAAAACAACACAGTACTCTGGAACACATTTTGTGGCTTTTAAATTCATGTTTTCAACTTCATATTTTCAACAGCTTCAGATTTCATATTCATGGTGGGGAAAAAAAATCATTGAACAAGGATGGTGGTCTGACGATTTCTAGCAGCGAAAAAAGAGGGAATCAGCTGAAAAAGCAGAGAGGAAATCAAATGGATGAAGAGGAAATCAGTTGAAACAGGAGGAAATCATCTGGCAGAAAAGAGAAAATCAGCAGAAAAAAAGTAAATGAGCTGAAAAGAGGACAATTGACATGCCTGAGCCTTCACGCAGTTAAAACTAGGCAATGCTAAAACTGCAAGCAATTCCCTTTCATTTACTGCAGCTAAGTTACATACAAAAGTTAAAAAAATTAACCCAACACACCCAGCAACACATTCACATTGAGCACAAAATACACATAAGATATATACATCATGACAAAAAGCGTTAAGCGTAATTTGCGTGTGCGTGTACTATGTGAGGCCAACATCTGGACACATTATGTCAGCCTCATCTCACCTTAGTGAATTGTGTGACCCTTCATTTTCTGCTGTTATTGTGACTTAAGATTTGATTTCCCCTCCACATCCAAGTCTGAACAGGTTTCTGTCAAAATCTCTAATGCTGGCAAATCAAAGGTAAATGTCGTCCTCCTCACCGACTTCATCATCGCTTGCTAAAACATAAAAAAAAAAAATCTTAGAAATGATATAGTGTCACCTGCTAGTACTATATTAACGTCCCCCCCCCCCCCCCCCCCCTGCATAATAATCCAAAAGGCACTTATACAATAATTGTAAGTTCACAGTAACTGTGATGCATTATAAAATGTAAAGGTTGTCAGCTCTGTACAATGAACAGTTCTTATATTTACTGAACTCAGCAGGCTCACATTCACAACACTCAAAATTACCTCCGTCTCTCACTATGGATTCTGGTCCCAGCACCTGATTTTCAAAAACTTTCTCCGCCTCTGCCAACTTCTCATTGGGGGTCAGGGCTCCTGTCAGTGCTGGAGGAGGAGGCAGGCTGAAAGATACACTGCGTTTTCTCAGTCTTCTGACAAGTTCCACATGCACTGTTTCCAAACACTTTTTATTCTTTTTTAAACTCAAAGTTCTGACTATCAGTCACAGAGCCACACACTGTTTCAAAATGTCATTTATTCTTTTTTTAAAACATCTTCAAAATATCAAGTGAGCACTTACCTGACTTCCTTTTTTTCTCTTTTTTTTTTTTAACCCCCATGTTCAATTCTTCTAAGCTAGTATGCTTGTCTTTCAATTAAATTCTTCCATTGTTCTTCATCACTTGACCCTCTATTTCATTTATCAGTTTGTTTATGTGCCTGATAATAATAATTCCTGTACTGAATATAACAACACAATAATTTCAACATTAAAACAGCTATACTGATTATGAATAGATTTTATACCAGTAAAGCTCAGTTCTTGAAAACAGCAAATACATCATGATCCATAGGCCTGCATGCATCCAACCCTTGCCCCTGCATCCGTCAAACTCTGACTGACTGACTGACTGAAACCATTTACTGTCAGATTAACATAGTGTTGTACTGACAAACTCTCTTCTCTCAAGCACAGAGTCACATCAACCAAAGTTCAGTTCTGTTCAGAGGTTTGTTTAATGTCTTTTTTTCATCGCCAGATGATATTAGACACTTGTTAAAAAAAAAAAAAAAAAAAATCCCAACCTTTTACACTCACTCAACTTATCTAGTTCTTTCAAACCCACATCTGACATATGTATATTTACATAAGTGAAATACCCTAGTGGTACACAAAGTTGCTATCTTTTAAAAAAAAAAAATTTGCAACCTGTGACTGCGAAATACAAATGGCAATTTCAGCAACACATGAACCATATAAGACAATACTGACATTATCAAAGTTATTCTTGTCAATACCTTCCTCCTGATAGAGTGAGGTCAACACTGAGCATTCAAACAAAAGATGACATACGGAAATGTTTTTCTCCACAGACACAAGTAATACCATGAGAACATTTAGTGTTCCAGGTATTCAGCCTTAATTTATGAATTAATCTAACAATGTGCCTAGGGCACGATGGCAAAGTATCCACTTCTTTATTAAAATTCTGCTTATGTGTGTACTTTTCCATAATTTGGATTAATTCACAAGAGGACAAATCTAAGGGATTTTTGGTTAAATTTCCAGCATTTCTCTTTGCTCCTTCTTTTGCAAGACTGTCTGCTATTTCATTCCACTGAAATTCCACATTTCAACCAAAGTTCCTAGCTCCTGGCAACTGTCCATATCAACAAAGCCTCACTTTCTGTCCCTCTGTTTCACACACCCCATGTCCTTGTCACCCAATCCTTCTGGTTCAGCCCATTGTTACTGACCCACTATGGAGCTCACCACCATAATGACCTTGGTGTGTCTGGTTTGGACAAGAGAGAAACCCCAGCAGAAGGGGAACAAAGAAGCTGCACAGTGTGTTCTCTAACCTGAATGCCACTGGCTCAATAGGAGAAGGGCAGAAGAGCAAGAATGACTCCCAAGAGTATGCCTGCAGCAGCAAAGGCAATGAAGAATACGTTCCACCTGTAACGTAACAAAAGGAATGTTTTTAACTGAACACAATTGCTTAAAAAAAAAAAAAAACTTTATTGTTGTTCTTTTCCACTGACCCCAAGTAAAGTGTTCAGCACTTGTGGCTTGTCATACTCATAGTGTTCAGAATCACACACACACACACACACACACACACACACACACACACACACACACATATATATATATATATATATATATATATATATATATATATATATATATATATATATATATATATATATGTGTGTATATATATATATATATATATATATATGTGTGTGTGTGTGTGTGTGTGTGTGTGTGTGTGTGGTACACATGCCTACATATGTCAATGAGTATTGTACAGTATATATATATGTATGTGTGTCTGTAAGAGAGAAAGAAAAGAGAGAGTGTTTAATGTGACTGTGTGCATGCAAGTGTATATTCATAGACCACTGGATTGGGTGATTATGGATGAAATGCTCCATCCATTACAAACAAATCATACTCATTCTGGAAATATGCACAATACACAGGTTTACTGAAAATGAGATGTATAAAGTCAGCAATGGACTTAAAACCTTAAAAATGGACTAAAAATAATAAAATGCACAGTTTATGTTTTGCTGTTGTTGATGTTCTTTTACTGTTAACTGTGTATCGGAATTTTGAATGGAACCGAGTATATCATTATTATCAGTTGAGTCAGTGAGTAGTACTCTACTAACCAGCAACAAGTAAATGTTTATCATCATGATCATGATAATGAATACATTAACAGGCAATTCACAAATGCATACACTGAAAAAAATTAGTTAGTTCTCTGCTCATTTTATTTCAGTAATTTAGGATAGAACACACTGTCTTGCCATTTGAGTTCCTGGGCTGTTTTCAAATCATGGATTGCGTAAGCAGACGACAAAGACCAGTGCCGGCCCAGGGAGATAACCACACAGTTAAATCAACTAAAAAAAAAAAAAATGTTTACTCTTCAACTGATCTATTTAGTTGTCATGTGCGGCCAGTTTGAACACCTACCCTTGGGATACCTGAGTAACAAGTTCTGCATCTTTGCGTTCTTCGTGCAAATCGCTCAGACTCGGTGGTTCAATGTTTGACGCATCTCCTTCTCCTCGCCGCCGTCTAATGTCACCGTCCATGTTGATAAGGGAAACAATTCTGATGTACAGATTTTATGCGCATTCTTTCCTCTTTACTTTCGATTTTACTTTGCAAGCCAACACATTGTCGGCTATCTTTTAAAAAAAAAAAAAAGAAAGACGAAAAGAAAAGAACACACACACACACACACACACACACACAGAGTTTCGCATGCTCAGACTCACATACACATGCACATAATGAATTACAAGTTTGCACACATAAGTAGGCTACTATGTGAGCTCGTGCCGTCTTCTTAACTGGTGTCAGTAGACCTTACGGTTCTACGTGCTGCTTGATGGTTTGAAGCACCTGTTAAATGGTGACATGACCGGTATGTGTGATAGTTAGTATGCTACAGTAACACTTCATTACCAAGGCTTGGACGCTTCTGTCCGTCTGTTCACTGGATGATCTGTGTGTCTGATTTTCAGTATCTGGCGGTAACAACTCATTTCCACGGCTTGGGTCCTTCTTCGGACACCTGCCGCTGAGTGGGTCCATGTATCGCAAGCTTACCGGAAGATGAAATACACCACTGCACGTATGGGCCTGATCTTGCGTTCCATGGCACGTTGTCATTGCCCTTCCATGTAAAATTCTGGACAGCGGGCACAGGAGGAAAATTCGCCCCCTCTACTGCTGCTGGTACAAGATCTGGAAGACCTTACTTACAGTTTTAACCATGTGATGACGGACACAATTACAGAGATCTTAGAAACAAGCCGATAGAGATCAAAGCCATGGATCACAGGCAATACTTGGAAATGTGTGACACTTCAAGGAGCGGAAAGCCACTCAAGAGATCTGGGGGGGGGGGGGGGGGGGGGGGGGGGGGGGGGGGGGGGGGGGGGGGGGGGGGGGGGGCTATACAGCGCTGTAAACAAGAGGACCAGTGAAGAAATGAGCAATGCAAAGAAAAGCTGGATCGAACAGCAATGACACTGATAAGAACCTAGAAAGCAAGAACACAAAGAAAGGTGTTAAAGCCTGAAGACTTGACCAAGCAAAAGCAAAGTCAGCATCATTCAGCCACGAAACGGCCACTGTCACACACAGGAGCAAAATGTCATAGCAAAATGGACTGACATTGCATGGAACTCATATCAAACAGCAAAGGAGAGCCACCTGCGCTCAATACAGGATTCATAAGATGTGGATGGCTTTACAGTGCTCCATGAAAGTCAAAGCTGCAGTTAATTCGCTTTTAATGTCAGGTGGGAAGACTGCAGGATTCGACAACGTCCATGCAGAACTCTTGAAACATGGCGTAGAGGCATTAACTGGTATCCTTATTGCCATCTGCAACCAATCAGTCCACTTGAGAATGGCCGCTCTCATGGATTCCAATGTTACTAATCGTCTCCCTCCACAGAAAGAAAATCAACACTGCAGTAACTACCGCACAATAAGTTTAATCTGCCATGACAGCGAAATAATGCTCAGCATCATTCTGAATTGATGACAGCCACAAACAGTTACAACCACTATCGTTGAAGAACAAGCTGGATTCTGCAAAAGCAGAAGTAGGCCTACCATTGAACAGATTTTTAACCTGCGTACCCTTTGCGAAGAGCATCTCCAACACTGGAAGGAGTTCTATCACGTCTTCACAGACTTCAACGGAAAAGGCATTCGACAGAGTTTAGCAGGAGGCACTAGGCACCGTAAAGGACAAATTCAACATTGGGCAAAATTAAATCAACATCACCCAACAACTGTACTCCAAAACGACAAGTGCAGTTCTATTGGACAGTAGTTCCTTAGGCCTACTTCAATTGGAGTTCGTCAGGATTGCTGTCTATATTATATCTATCACACACACACACACACACACACACACACACACACACACACGTCTATCGATCAATCTATCTTTCTATCTGTCTATCTATCTATCTATCTATCTATCTATCTATGGTAATGTTATGAAAAAGCTATAGGCCCTGTTTGTATGCTTTGTATTCAATTTTGTGGTTCACGTCACTGGAGCCTGTGTTGGCCATGACGGTGGGAAAACAGTAGACTATGGTCTTGCGCAGCAGTTTGTCATAAAGTCTCCAGGACAAACCTTGGACTTGCTCTGTCTGGGCATTCCACTCAGCGACTGATCTCACACAAAATAAAGAGTTTTCGAAATCTGGAGTCTCTGCATGAGGAATAAACGAGGTACTTACGATTGTTGATGATGAACTGTTCCACGATGTAGGTCTACGGCACATCCAGTGAAACATTTAGGCTGGATGCGTTGTTTTTCACCTGCACTATCAGAAACCGTACAGAGGACGGTGCAGTACCACCCCTTGACCTCTAAATCCAGAAGAGACAGTCTTGTCCAGGCGGCTCTGCTGCAGCCTTTCAGGTTGGGGGTTGCGTAGCGTGGCAGTGATGCAGTCGGGTTGTCTGGATCTGATCTTTGATGGACCTGGCTGCCAGCTGCTGGACCTGTTTCGAGGCGATGTTGCTGTAACACTGGCAGTAGGGATCCCAGGCAACAGCCGCAAAATCCAGGACAGATCACCACCATAGCAGGTAAAGCTCAGCTGCTCTTTCTCTGCAGGAAGATAGAGATGATGATAGCGTGCTGATGATATGGTTGTGTCATTTCAAGTCGTTTAAAATAGTAACACCATGGGAGGGGATGTTGTGCAAGGCGTCACATGATCCTGTAGGAAGTGAGTATGTATGTATTGCCGCCGACAATATTACCTGTCATTGGTATGCACGTTAAACTTGAATGTACGTAACTAAATGCATGTATGTGTGTGAAATGCTGTAATATTCGCAACATGGACAGATGTAATTTGGCTGATGCTTGTGTGTTGGTGGGCTACACACACAGCATTACAGGTAAGGCCAAGCGCTGTAGAACACTAAAATGAATGATAAATACATAACCCAGATACATTCCTCTACCATACTTCAACCCTAGAGCAAGCCATTCCGTCTTTACCATCATCTCCATTACCACCACCACACCCTGTCTTTATCACCCATCCTCCCCGGCTTCCAGCTCTTTGGCATTCTTCACTTGAATATGAATGGTGCAGGGTGTGTTCGTCCAATATGAATGGTGCAGGGTGTGTTCGTCCAATATGAATGGTGCAGGGTGTGTTCGTCCCAATATGAATGGTGCAGGGTGTGTTCGTCCAATATGAATGGTGCAGGGGTGTGTTCGTCCAATATGAATGGTGCTGGGTGTGTTCGTCCAATATAAATGGTGCAGGGTGTGTTCGTCCAATATGAATGGTGCAGGGTGTGTGTCGTCCAATATGAATGGTGCAGGGGTGTGTTCGTCCAATATGAATGGTGCAGGGTGTGTTCGGTCCGACATGAATGGTGCAGGGTGTGTTCGTCCAATATGAATGGTGCAGGGTGTGTTCGTCCAATATGAATGGTGCAGTGTGTGTTCGTCCAATATGAATGGTGCAGGGTGTGTTCGTCCAATATCAATGGTGCAGGGTATGTTCGTCCAATATGAATGGTGCAGTGTGTGTTCGTCCAATATGAATGGTGCAGGGTGTGTTCGTCCAATATAAATGGTGCAGGGTATGTTCGTCCAATATGAATGGTGCAGGGTGTGTTCGTCCAATATAAATGGTGCAGGGTGTGTTCGTCCAATATGAATGGTGCAGGGTATGTTCGTCCAATATGAATGGTGCAGGGTGTGTTCGTCCAATATGAATGGTGCAGGGTATGTTCGTCCAATATGAATGGCGCAGGGTGTGTTCGTCCAGTATGAATGGTGCAGGGTATGTTCGTCCAATATAAATGGTGCAGGGTGTGTTCGTCCAATATGAACGGTTCAGGGTGTGTTTGTCCAATATGAACGGTGCAGGGTGTGTTCGTCCGTGTAGTTGTCGCCACAAATCTTTGACATGGCGTGGGAAAAAAAAGTTGACTGGAAGGAGGAAGACGGAGAAAGAGATGGGGGTGGGAGTGGGAATGGGGGAGTCGGAGAGACGATTTACAGTTCGCCTGGTGGGACCACATGGCACGACTGGTCTCTCGAACACTTGGCGAGGAAAAACAGCGGTAAGAAACCAAGACAAATACAAACATTACATGGACATAATAATTAGGTGGGGAGTCAGCACATACGTTTCGCCTGTGGGACCCGTTTGCACACTGAGTTCTCGACACTCGAGGGCATCACAGGTTTCTGTTTAAGCACATCGGGGCTACCTGAGTCACCAAAAAAACGATACATTAAGCATTATTTGGTCAAAATACAACAATCAAATACAGATTGCATTACATGGACATAATTCATTATTTGACATTTGAGAGGAAAATCTTACACAAATTAGTAACACTTTCGTGTTACACGCCAATTTGAAAAGCCTTCGTATTATTTTCGGATATATTAGTCACTATTTTAGCTCAGATTTGGTCTTGCTGTCACATGAAACATGGACTTCTCCGGTGTTGCATTTTTGAGTGAGTTTTAGTTTCCGTTTCAGTTTCATCGAGGTTTCACTGCATGCAGACTAGTCCATATACACTACTACATCCGCTAAGTTTCGAGACCACACTGCGCATGATTTAAGGACAAATGAATTAACGAGCAAGATGAGAGGATTTAAGAAGAGGGTCTCGTGGCTTCGACTTAGCGGATGTCTGGCCTGCATTGGTTGTGCCATTATTATCAATGTCTGTGTGTGTGGTGAGTGTTCACGTGCGTGTGTATGTATGTGTGCATGGGTATGTGGCCATGGGTCCACGGTGTGCGCAAGTGTATGAGGTGCGTGTGCATGTGCGTACGTGCGTGCGTGCGTGTGTGTGTGTGTGTGTGTGTGTGTGTGTGTGTGTGTGTGTGTGTGTGTGTGTGTGTGTGTGTGTACGCGAGCGCGAGCGCGCGCGCGCGTGTGTGTGCAGATGCTCATGTGTATGTATTTATGTGAGCGGCATAATGATTAATGCCACCGAGGGAAAGGTTCACTCATCCTGGTTCCTTTGACTAACCAACGTTTTGGGCAGTAACTAGTGGCTGATACTGATTAAGCTTTGTGGGCTATACCGGTGTTTGACGGTGGGACTGAAAGGTTCCATGGCGTGTAAGCTGGGGAAAGGGGGAGGGGGGGGGGGGGGGGGTAACGGGCGGAGGGCTGGAATGATTGATGTGTGGATTATGGCACTTAAAGGACACGATGAGAAAACAGATGGTTGGGAGGGGGGGGGGGGGGGGGTGGAGGCACGACTTGACCATCACTATCTATACTATCATCCCACGATTGCAAGTCCAGTTCATCGCGGTGCCTCTCTGATGGACGCCTCTGAGTCAGGAAATCCACACCTTTTGCCAGCCTTTGTCGCTCAGCCATGGGGCGCTACAGGGTGGAGGTGGGCACAGTTTGTCTATCTTCTCGTGTCATGGACTGATACACGGAACAAGGACCATGGCTACGATTGTCGTTCTTGGAAGCGCGTGCGAGGAAACGAGATAAACTCTTTATTATTGAAGGTAACAGATAACTATAATAAATGCTTCATACTTTTTGGTACCTCCCTCCCCACACACACACACACACCTATCCCGCCATCCTTCCCTTTCTCACTATTCATATTTTTCATACAAGTCCTGGTTACATTGCAAAAACAAAATTAAAAGAATTGTAACGAAAAGCGGATAATACTAACAGGCCCTACCAAAAAGAGTCTCATGGGAAAATAATTGAAGGAAAATAACTAAATACGGGGGGAAAAAAAGAGACAGGGAGGGGGGCGACACACCACTGTATTAATATTGTCAATTTCCACGTTTCTTCATGATTAATCGTCAACCAGTCAATGAAATATGATAAAAAAAAAAAAAAAAAAATGGAATCAAAAAACATAGAAACAACAACAAAAACAGAAACAAAACGCCATCAGCGTCCATCGCAATCAGATTTTCGGGGCCGAAGAATTCCAAAACGACAATCGTCCATGTTTGCAACGGGAGTGCTGCTACTGCTGCTGAATACATTACAGTAACATTCCAGCCGTTCGGTTCAGGGGGATTTCCCACGGCGCTAACGTTGTTTTTGACTTCATTCCCTGAAAGTTATACGAGTGAGACTGTCAATCGAGCTTCTGCGCGAGATTTCATCCTGCGCATGCGTTAAATGCCCTCACCATCCTTGGTATGAATATATATATATATATATATATATGTGCGTGTGTGTGTGTGTGTGCGCGCGCGCGCGCGCGCGTGCATACACACACACACACACACACACACACACAACACACACACACACACACACACACACACACACACACACACCACATACTGCGACATATGCAGGAATTTACTGGGTCACCAGCGCCCTGGTTTCCCCCTCCCCCCCCCCCCCCCCCCACCTTCCCCCCATCCACCCATTCACCTACCGTCAGCACCCTCTTAAACTGTACCGTGTGGTCACCTTCTTTGTTGTGTGTGTGTGTGTGTGTGTGTGTGGTGTGTGTTTCGTGCGTGCGTGCGTGCGTGCGTGCGTGCGTGCGTGCGTGCGTGTGGTGTGTGGTGTGTGTGTGTGTGTGTGTGTGGTGTGTGTGTGAGAGAGAGAGAGAGAGAGAGAGAGAGAGAGAGAGAGAGATTTCCACAAACTATATTTTCTTTTTCGTGTCCCCCCCATTCTGTCGTATTATCCATCCATCACACAAGTCACAGGTTCACGTCACGTCACACCAAGCCCTCCCCGACGACATAAATTAACCTTCTTCATAGGACACAGTTTCCTCAAGCTTCTATTCATTCGGCGACAAGTTTCTGGCTCTGCGCTCAGAATACACACGACTAACCATCATGGGTCTCCATCCTTGTATGCTGATCTGATCG